>CM026200.1:26721711-26974211 GCA_014839995.1 Xenentodon cancila
CTGATTGTCACTCTGCAGATCCTGCAGCCGGGCTCCTCTGAGACCAACGTGTTGTAGAGAGACAGTGGACTGATGGAGATGACGCATGGAATACTGAATTCCAGTCATGAACTAGTCAGTATAGTGACTTGAAAAAGTAAAAAATACATACACATTAACTTACAAATAAATGATTTAGAAAGAGTTTATGTCACATTGATGGGATTTTTGCTGACATCCCGACCTGCAGTCCTCATCCCCTTGGATCACCGTCTATCCATATATCACCCATATACACAGAAGTCTAATTGGACTACTGATGATAGTTACTATTGTATCCTGTCTTGTACCTTTGACGGTGTGTCTATATCTCTATTCTTGCTTTACTTCTTGCTCTACCCGGCTGGCCTTCAGCAGGAGGGTCCCCCCTCATGAGCCAGGTCCTGCTCAAGGTTTCTTCCCTCTTAAAGGGGAGATTTTCCTGCCACTGTTTGGCTTAAGGTTTTTCTTCCACTAGGGGAGTTTTTACCTGCCGTTTATGTAATAATTGCTCGGGGGTCATGTTCTGGGTCATGTTCTGGGTCTCTGGAAAGCGCCTAGAGACAACTAGAGACGCTATATAAATAAAATTGAATTGAATTGATTGACGGCCTGCAGCAGATGGCCACCACAAACCAGCACCCTCAACATAATCAGTGGTGTCGTACTGTCATTACAGGGAAACCAAGTGGTGAATAAAACTCCTCTTTGAGTAATTTTTCTTTTAAACAGCCATATTTTGTCCTTACAGTGTGGTGGACTGTAGCTCTGCTATAACTAACAGATAGGCGTCAGATTCAGATTTCTTTTCTTTGGTTGAGTGGTTCAGCTGCAGTCCTGCTGTAAACAAATCAGTGAGGAGAAAAGAGGAGCCGATGTCCTGGAATTGTTCCTGCCGCCTATATTATATTATATTATATTATATTATATCTATATATTATATTATGATTATATTAAAAAGTATATTCTACTTAATATATATTATCTTATCTTATACTTATATTTATATTATCTTATCCTTCCGTATCTTTATCTTTATATTATCTTCTCTCTATATTTAGCTTCTCTTCCCTTATACGTATATTCTCTTCTCTTCTATTCTCTTCTCTTCTCTTCTTTCTCTTCTATTCTCTGCGATTCTCTTCTCTTCTATTCTTCCTTCTCTTCTCTTCTCCTTCTCTTCTCTTCTATTCTTCTCTTCTCTTCTCTTCTACTCTCTTCTCTTCTCTCCCTTCTCGTCTCTTCTCTTCTCTTCTATTCTCTTCTCTTCTTCTTGCTCTTCTCTTCTCTTGCTCATTCGCTTCTCTTCTCTTCTCTTCTCTTCTCTTCTCTTCCTTCTCTTCTCTTCTCTTCTCTTCTCTTCTCTTCTCTTCATCCATCCATTATCTATGCCCGCTTAATCTGTATCGATGCCCGCCTAATGCGTCGGTCTGTCGGAGCCTATCCCGACGCATAGTAGGCGAAAGACAAGGGCGCACCCTGGACAGGTCGCCAGTCCATCGCAGGGCCACATAGAAAGACAGACAAACATGCACACTCACATTCACACCTATAGGCAATTTAGTATGATCAATGAACCTGCATGTTTTTGGACTGTGGGAGGAAGTACCCGGAGGGATCGCAAGCACGAGGAGAACATATAAACTCCACACAGGAAGTCCCGGGCCGGGAATCGAACCAGGAACCTTCTTGCTGTGAGGCAACAGTGTATAACAGTATATTATATTATATTATATTATATTATATTATATTATATTATATTATATTATATTATATTATATTATATTATATTATATTATATTATATTATATTATATTATATTATATTATATTATATTATATTATATTATATTATATTATATTATATTATATTATATTTCTGTTAGCATAAAATGTATATTATTTCAAATTCAATTTTATTTATATTGAGCTGAAGAATGGAAAGAGAGACAGAGGAGGTGAGGAGCACCACTCATGGATCATGTTGGTGTCCCCCTGCAGCAGGTCTACAGCAGCAGATCTTGGATGAATCTGTGCAGCTGTGACTACTGGTCCTAACTCACTAAAGTTTACACTATCTACATGTTTTACTAAACAGAAATGCTTTAAGTTTGGTTTCAAAGGTGGAGGTGGTGTCAGCCTCCAATTAAAACAAGATTTATTTATGTGTACTAGTTTACTGCATGTATACGACTTTAAAACTACTCGTTCCTCACCCTCTGTGGGTGGTGTCCCTTCTAAGCTCGGGTCCTCTACCAGAGGCCAGGGAGCTTGAGGGTTCTGCGCAGTATCTTTGCTGTTCCTAACACTGCACTTTTCTGGACTGAGATGCATTGATGTACAAATGAATTATTGTGTTTCTCTGCTTACAATGTATATGAATATGTATTAGATAACTGCATATATGTCTCCTTATCCCTATATATATATATATATGAACATGCATGAGTACTTAAATACTTCCATGCATATTATTACATTGATAATTTTTTAAATACTGCCCCTACACCCCCAAACACTCAGGTATGTAGTAGAGAATAGAATGCTCCTTCCCCTTTCCTCTGTCTTCTTTTTAATTAACACCCTATTGTCTTGTGTCTACATTTAATCTAACACAAAACGTTATAAATTAATTCACACACACTACAACACATCACAGGCACCAATCTACACCCATCACTGTCTTTTCTCTTTATTCTTGCTTTTTCATGTCCCACTTTTTCCTAGTCTTTCACGTCCCACATGGTGATCTTAGTCCTCTGGCATAATTTCTCTTCTTTCTTTCCTTCATTTTTCTTTTTTTGCTCTAGGGATTAATACAATATGGTTAGTCTGTCATGAGGGCTGGTGAAGGAAACGCACACCACCATGCGCACAGAACAAAACACCCCTCTGTTGCAAGATTAAAATTCATATTTAAAATGCAGATTTCCGGTTCCGGGATGGCGGCGCGTGCCTCACGCTGCGGCTTCTCTCTCTCCCGACGGTGCGACGTTTCGTGTTATTTGTTCGTGTTTTTGTCACCAAAGTTGTGTTTTTACAAGTCATATGCATACCAAACCAAAGTACAGCCGAGGGTTTCTGCTCGACGTTGGAAACAGCTACACTGTCGAGCTGAACTCTGAACTCGTCGGCCAACATCGGGAACGCGGTCTGCTCCGGGAACCAACACTTCCGCTGACCCCCGCGCCTCAACCTCCGCCGAAATCGAAGTGTGACAAGCGGCGCTACAGGAAGCAGAAGAGGGGCAAGCGAGCCGGTATCCGGACGAGACTGGCGGAGAACCCAAAGAAACCGACGGTTCCCTCCATCGTGTTGGCCAACGTTCGTTCGCTGGACAACAAACTGGACCACATCCGATTACTCTGCTCCGCCGAGAGGACCGTGAGAGAGAGCTGTGTTTTTGTGTTCACGGAAACATGGCTCAACGACAGCATACCGGACCACGCCATCCAGCTCGACCAGCTGACCTGCTACCGGGCGGACCGAGCACACACCGAGGCCTTTGTGTTTTCCTCCGTGATGCTTGGTGTAGAGATGCTGTGGTGGTCTGCAAACACTGCTCACCCCTGGCGGAGTTTATGATTATTAAATGTCGTCCTTTCTATCTACCGCGCGCCAACACCAGGAGAGAGGCGCTGACCGAGCTGTACCAGCGGACCAGCGAGCAGCAGACAGCCCACCCTGAGGCCTTCCTCATCCTGGCGGGGGACTTCAACCACGCAGACCCAAGGACCATCTTTTCAAATCTTCACCACCACATCAAGTTCCCCACGCGAGGAGACAACATTCTGGACCAAGTCTACACCAACAACAAGACAGCCTACAAAGCCCACCCCCTCCCCCACCTCGGTGCCTCAGACCACATCACTGTCATGCTAATGCCAGCATACAGGCCACTGGTTAAAGCTGTCAAACCAGTCTGGAAGCAGGTCCGGGTGTGGCCAGAGGGGTCCACAGAGGCACTCCGAGACTGCTTCAACACCACAGACTGGAGCATGTTCAGAGATTCAACACCACCAACAACACCACAGACCTCCAGGAGTACACAGAGTCTGCTACCGCCTACATCGCCAAGTGCATCGATGATGTAACAGACTCCAGAACCATCAAAGTCAGAGCCAACCAGAAGCCGTGGATGACAAAGGAAGTCCACAGACTCGTACAGGCTCGGAACGCTGCCTTCAGAGCTGGAGACAAAGTGGGTCTAAAGACAGCTACGACCAACCTGTCCCATGGCATCAGGGAGGCTAAGAGACGGTACTCCAGGAGGATAGCCCGCCGTTTCAGCAACAGCAGGGACACACGGAGCCTGTGGCGAGGGATTCAGACCATTACGGACTACAAGCCCCCACCGCAGACCTGTGAGAGCAGCACATCCCTGCTGAATGAGCTGAACACCTTCTTCGCCCGCTTCGAGGCACACAACACCACCACCGCACAGAAAGCACCACCCCCTCCCGGTGACCAGGTGCTGACGCTGTCACCGGACAGTGTGAGGAGATCCCTCAGCAGGATCAACGCTTGCAAAGCTCCGGGTCCTGACAACATACCTGGTTGTGTAATGAGAGACTGTGCAGGAGAACTCACGGATGTCTTCACAGACATCTTTAACATGTCACTGAATCAGGCGGTGGTTCCCAGGTGCTTCAAAGCCACCGACATCCGTCCGGTCCCAAAACGGTCATCTCCCTCCTGCTCCAACGACTACCGTCCAGTCGCACTGACTCCCATCATCATGAAGTGCTTTGAACGGCTAGTCATGCATCACATCAAGGCTGCTCTCCCCCCCTCTCTGGACCCCTACCAGTTCGCATATCGCTCCAACCGGTCCACTGACGACGCCATCTCCACTGCCCTCCACACAGCCCTCACACATATGGACACCAGAAACGCTTATGTGAGAATGCTTTTCATCGACTTCAGTTCAGCATTCAACACCATCATCCCCCAGCAGCTCATTCACAAACTGGACCAGCTGGGGATCAACACCTCAATGTGCAACTGGCTGTTGGACTTCCTGACTGGGAGACCACAGGCAGTACGGGTTGGCAGCAACACATCCAGCACCATCACACTGAGCACAGGGGCCCCCCAGGGATGTGTGCTGAGCCCCCTCCTCTTCACCCTGCTGACCCACGACTGCACACCGATTCACAGCTCCAACCTCTTCGTAAAGTTTGCGGACGACACGACTGTGGTGGGTCTCATCAACAACAACGATGAGTCAAACTACAGGAGCGAAGTGAGCCGCCTGGCTGAGTGGTGCAGCGACAACAATCTCTCCCTGAACGTGGAGAAGACCAAGGAGATTGTTGCTGACTTCAGGAGACAACACACCCAGCATGCTCCTCTGACCATCAACGGTGCCACTGTGGAGAGGGTGAGCAGCACCAAGTTCCTGGGTGTCCACATCTCAGAGGACCTCTCCTGGACTGTTAACACTGCATCACTCGCCAAGAAGGCACAGCAGCGTCTCTACTTCCTCCGCAAACTGCGAAGAGCCAGAGCCCCGGCCCCCATCAGGTACACCTTCTACAGAGGCACCATCGAGAGCATCCTGACCAGCTGCATCACCGTGTGGTACGGATCCTGCACCGCAACCTGCCGCAAGTCTCTCCAACGTGTTGTGAGAGCAGCTGAGAAGATCGTTGGTGTCTCTCTCCCCTCACTTCAGGACATTTACAGCAGCCGTCTGACTCGCAAAGCCCTCAGCATTGTGAGAGACCCCACCCACCCGTCACACAGCCTCATCAGTCTGCTGCCATCAGGGAGGAGGCTGCGGACCCTCCGGGCCAGAACCAGCCGACTGAAGGACAGCTTCGTCCACCAGGCCGTCAGGATACTTAACACTCTCCCTGCTCTTCCACCGTTTCCCACCTTGCCCCCCCCCTCACTCACTCTGATCTCAGTATCTGCACCAGGCACTTTTGGCAGAACTGGACCGCCTGCTTTGCACCATGTCACTTTAATCAAACCGAAAAACTGTTGTTGGCATGTCACAACTTGTTTCTTGTCCCTTTTTAACTTGCACTTTGTGTTTAAAATGTATTTATTGTGTAGCACCGAGGGTTTGAGGGTAACGTAATTTCGATTCTCTGTATGTGTCTCACATGTGGTAGAATTGACAATAAACTTGACTCTGACATATATATGTGTTTCTTGGGTTCTACTAAACTTGGAATTAACTATTAATATATATGAAAAAAAAGAACCTCAGTGGTTCAGGGGATCCATCATGTGGCTCTGCCTTAGTTCTCCATCTTGGATGATGTGGCGAGTGGCTACTGTCGCTATCAAAATCATCAAATCCTCCAGCTTCCCCATTGCTTCTCCCTCTATCCCCCTGAGTGACTCTCTGCCTTGTCTCCAACTTGTGGATGGCTCCTCTTCATCACAAAACAACCTGATCAGAAATAGGTGGTTCTTCAGCCTCACATTAAGAATTAAGCCTCAGTTGTGGTTTTACCACTCTGGAACACTAATAACAGTTATTTAAGCACGGAATCTGCTCCTAAATGCTTTGTTGATCCTTCTGGTTCTCACTGCTGTCTGTGTTTGGAAGCTGAGAAGACGATGCTGATTCTTAAGCTTCCTGCAACAGCATGAGTGAATTTACCATAATGACATAAGATTGGACATCTTCAAAGCTTTCAGAAACTGTTGGAATTTGTTGATTGCACTACTGTTGCAGAATTACAGTAATGTAAAGTACACCTGCATAAATGTGTTGTAGACAACACATTCGGTCATTAAGGGAAATTCCTACTTCTTTGTAATCAAACCTGATTCACCTGATTCTTCCTCATGGGAAGGTGTGTCAGTGGGATTAAGGAGGTCAGTGGAAGTATTCCTTACACCAGCGCACAATGCCTTAAGTTGAGGTCAGCAGTTTCCACCATACACTGTGTTGGTGCGCACCGCTTCCCCCTCCTGAGCTGCTGGATGGTGGATCAGAATCTCCTCGAAGCCATTTGGAAGTTGTTCTCCATGGCCTTTCTAAACACATGCAATGCCCAAGTTTTTGCCTCAGCATCCATCAAGGTGGGCAGCACGGTGGCTTAGTGGTCAGCACTGTTGCCTCACAGCAAGAAGGTTCCTGGTTCGGTTCGTAGCCCGGTGGGTCTTTCTGTGTGAAGTTTGCATGTTCTCCCCGTGCTTGCGTGGGTTCCCTCTGGGTACTCTGGCTTCCTCCACACAGTCCAAAAACATGCAGGGTAGGTTAATTGATCATTCTAAATTCTCCCTAGGTGTGAGTGTGGTTGGTTGTTTGTCTTCTATGTGGCCCTGGATAGACTGGCGACCTGTCCAGGGTGTACCCCTGCCTTTTGCCTACTATGCGTTAGGATAGGCTACAACAGACCCCTGTGACCCGGAAACGGATAAAGCGGGTATAGATAATGGATGGATGGATCCGTCAAGGTGATGCATATAAATAATGATGATATTAATAATGCATTTTATTTAAAGGTGCTTTTCCTGAGATTTAATATCAATGTGCAAATAAAAACAGAATGCACAATTAAAACAATAAAAACAGACACTATATAGACATAAAAAAACAATAATATATAATAAAATGATTAAAAAAATGGACAAGAGGTAAATAACATCAACCGCTCGTTATCTGTGTACACATCTGTTCAAATGTTTTTTTTTTTTTTTACTTTTGTGAAAGGTGTTTAGACAAAAAAGAAAGATTCTTGTTGGTGGAAAGTGAGTAGGAGATTTGAGAAAAAGAAGAAAAGAGAAAAAAAAATTAGATTTTGTGTAGATTGAGGGAGGAGTGAAGAGTTTTCATCAGAGACTGAACAGGGGAGGGGCGGGGACTTATACAAGGAACAATATATCAGCCGAGGTCAGAGCTCTGATCAGAGAGCTGCCGGAGCTGCAGCTGTCTCATCATGGAGATCCCGGATGGAGATGAACTCTGTTTTCCACAACTGTTCAACAACTCCTGCAGGAAGCCAACACTTTACTGGACCGAAGCTGCTCTTCAGAAAATCCTGCTGTCCTTCATCTCTCTGAACACTGTAGCTCTTAACCTGCTTGTCATCATCTCAGTCTCCCACTTCAGGCAAACTTTATTCTATCACTGGTTTCAGAAATGTGAAGACATATTTACATGATCTACCTGTGAGACAATCTCTTTTTGTTATTATTATGGGTATTTTGATGTCATTTATGAGTTATCAGTACTCTCTGTGTCCCTCCAGGCAGCTCCACACACCCACTAACATCCTCCTCCTCTCTCTGGCGGTCTCAGATTTTCTCGTGGGTCTCCTGTTGATGCCTACAGAACTTTTCAGGAACACATCCTGCTGGTTTTTTGGTGATAACATTTGTGTTCTGTATTGTTTTCTGGTTTCTCACATTGCATCTGTCTCAATTGGAAATGTTATTCTCATATCAGTTGACCGTTATGTGGCTATTTGTCATCCTCTGCATTACTCCACCAGAATAACTTTGACAAGAACAAAAACCTTGGTTTGTCTCTGTTGGCTCTGGTATGGTGTCTACAGCATTTTCTATATGAGGTATTACCTGATTGAACCAGGCAGGAGTAATTCATGCATTGGAGAATGTACACTTGCTATTAACTATTTAACAGGAACTATGGATCTCATTTTAAATTTCATATTTCCAGTTACAGTCATTGTTGTTTTGTACATGAGAGTGTTTGTGGTTGCTGTGTCTCAGGCTCGTGTTGTTCACTCACACATCACTGTTTTCTCTCTGCAGCATCCAGTCAACCTTAAACCAAGAAAATCTGAGTTGAAAGCAGCCAGAAGTCTTGGGATTCTTGTATTTGTATATCTAATATGCTTCAGCCCTTATTACATTTACTCTCTTGTTGTTGTTAACTTGACCAGTACATCATATGCATCTTTTATCTTTTTTTTGTTTTATTTAAACTCCTGTCTAAACCCTATAATCTATGCTCTGTTCTACTCCTGGTTCAGAAAATCAATTAAACTGATTGTCACTCTGCAGATCCTGCAGCCGGGCTCCTCTGAGACCAACGTGTTGTGAAGAGACAGTGGACTGATGGAGGTGACACATGAAATACTGACTTCCAGTCATGAACTAGTCAGTATAGTGATTTGAAAAAGTAAGAATACATACACATTAACTTACAAATAAATGATTTAGAAAGAGTTTATGTCACATTGATTGGCGGCCTACAGCATTACAGGGAAACCAAGTGGTGAATAAAACTCTTCTTTGAGTAATTTTTCTTTTAAACAGCCATATTTTGTCCTTACAGTGTGGGTGACTGTAGCTCTGCTATAACTAACAGATAGGCGTCAGATTCAGATTTCTTTTCTTTGGTTGACTGGTTCAGCTGCAGTCCTGCTGTAAACAAATCAGTGAGGAGAAAAGAGGAGCCTATATTATATTATATTATATTATATTATATTATATTATATTATATTATATTATATTATATTATATTATATTATATTATATTATATTATATTATATTATATTATATTATATTATATTATATTATATTATATTATATTATATTATATTATATTATATTATATTTCTGTTCGCATAAATTGTATATTATTTAAAAATTCAAATGTAATTTGGTAAGAGGATAGGAGAGGAGAGACACAAACACACCGTCAAAGGTAGAAAACACAAGATACAGAAGTATAACGATCCGTCAGCAGGAGAACTAATACTTCCATGTAAATATGACTGATACATGGTAGTTGGAGGACGACAGAGACGATGATATACATTTCTCACCTGTCCCAAAATGTGGTGATATGTATAAAGAGGGGAAAGTTGTCCAGCCCCAAAGAAAAGAGGAGTTATGGGAGTGCTGGCCTAGTGGTTACAGTGGTGGGCTTGGGCGTGGAGGACCCAGGTTCAAGCCTAGGGCTGCCCACAATGGTAAATCACTGGGGGCCCCTGAGGCGCTGCCCTGCTAGCAGCCCCACTGCTCACTAGTGAAACTAGTTGATGGGTTAAAAGCAGAGACTAATTTCGGTGTACATCGTACATACAGCGTGTGCACGATGTCCACACTGACAAGAAAGGGAAGAAGAAAAAATATAAACAGGTGGAGACAGCAGACACTGAGGTGGTCAGAGGGTGGTACTGCAGGTCAGGATTAGTAGAAAAATGGAGCACGATTATGCTTATGAGATACTTCTAATTAATAACTGGGGATTGAGCTGAAGTATGGAAAGAGAGAGGTGAGGAGCACCACACATGAATCATGTTGGTGTCACCCTGCAGCAGGACTATATATTATATTATATTATATTATATTATATTATATTATATTATATTATATTATATTATATTATATTATATTATATTATATTATATTATATTATATTATATTATATTATATTATATTATTGTTAGCATACAATTTATATTATTTCAAATTCAAATGTAATTTGGAGAGCGGGGGGGGTTCAACACGTCCTTTATTGAACAATGCCAAGGAACAAAAAGCAATACAATCAATCAACTTTCCTGAAACTGTAACTAAAACTGAAACAAGAGGTCATTGCTCTGCCCCCCTATACAACATAGAACCCCCCCAGTCCATTCTTTTACAAATGCCTCCAAGTTTTCCACTAGCTTGTAGTAAACATATTCTACTCGCAGGCGGGTCTTCACTAGGCCCTTAAAGACCTCGAGGGGATCCACTCCACCGGAGCCCAAGCTGTTTGACTATGGTTTTTTGGTTTGCGACATACCTCGACCCGAAATTAAACAATTCAAAAGAAAACACCACCCCAAACCCGTGAAACCACTCCCTCAACAGGTGAAAAAGAGCAACGAGTCGCTTACATTGCACAAATAAATGTGCTACCGTCTCTACCTCCGAGCAGAAACTACAAACCTCTGTTTTAGCCTGTTGGAAAGTGCTTTCGAAAGTATCTTTTAATCTGTGCACAAAAGGGCAACCGGTGGCAGGAGACAGGAAGGGTTCCGCCCCTGTAGCTGACCAGCAAGAAGTAATATACGTACGGACCAATGATACTCCAAAAATGTTGGTAAAAGTCTGCAGACAGTCCGTCGATATCCAGCGTCTTCCCAGGAGCCATCGTCCCCCCCCCGCTGGTGCCCGTGGAGCTCCCGCTGATTCCACCGCTGAATCGCAGTCCTCAGGCTCCGAGAGGACACCGGGTGAGGCGCTTTCTGTGTCCTATCCAACGTAAAGTTCAGGGTACAATTAAAATCCCCAGCCACCACTAATTTGTCTCGATGCCAGTGCTGAAGCCCATATTATCATTGCGTAGACAGGTGTTTATGTTCTTAGAGTCACCAGCACAAACTTTGGAGGTTTCATTTAGGGTGATGCACGGTGATGGCTCAAATATGGTGTATGCTAGTTCAGTGCTAGGTAGAGCCAGGTAGAGCAGGAAAAGTTGGATCAGAAAGAGAGGATGAAGAACAGAGGAGAGACACAAACCCACCATCAAAGGTACAAAACACAAGATACAGAAGTATAACAATCTGTCAGCAGCAGAACTAAGACTTCAATGTAAATGTGACTGATACATGTTAGTTGGTGGACAACAGAGATGACGATATAAACACCTGGAGACAGCAGACACTGGGATGGTCAGAGAGGGGACTGCAGGTCAGGATGTCAGCAGGTATCCAACAGAGACAAAGCTGATTAATATGCTGTGTAAATGACAAATCCTGATTGGAAATAATGTCAAGGTTTCACAGAGTTGTCTTGTTTTATTTATAGGCTATTTAATGAAGGTCTGATGAAGGTCAAAGAGAGAACACACAGTTGAACCCTTCAGTAATATTCAATCAAACAAAAAACTATGACGTGCTTAGTGGCAGTAGGAGTAAGGAGGGATGAACAGCTGCAGGACAGGGTGGTGCTGCTGGGTCCCTGGAAACAGAGGTCGTGGAGACGCTACTGTACTCCAAGAAAACAGGCAAACAAGCATAAAATCCATAAACATGAATTAGTTTTGTTGGTCATGGACACAGAAAGATGTTGATGCTGATTGCGACATTGTACACAACAACACTGCACTGTATTCCTTGATGTGTGATGAAAAAAAATGAACTGATGAATATAGCACTAAACATTACATAGGTTACGTATGAACGAAACGCTTGAGCAGGTATGAACAGGTACACATTGTACAGAGAATCCAGTCTGCGTTTATTTTCATAAAGCCAATGTGCAAATATACTGTAAAAAGCTGGTTTTAATGGTAGGAAATGTGTTGGCCTTTTGCCTAAAGAGAACTGGAATCATTCTTTCACAATTTCATTCATTAAACCAGGAAAGGGAACACTGAGATTACATAGCTCTTTTACAAGAGTGTCCTGGCTAAGACAGCAGCAATGCATTTAACAGGATTACTGAATTTCAATCCCACATACATCTCAGTATTTTATCCAATCAATATAACATATTAAGGAAGTTTTAATAGTCAATAACTTCAGTCAAATAACTTAACAACTTAATTTTTAAGTTTTAAATTAATTTTAAAATTTTTAAAGCGTGGATCTGAGAACCCTGAGAAGCTGTGATTTTTGGAAGGTTCAGTGGCTTTGATATTTTTATTTGATAACAGAGGTTGATTTTTGTCTAAATTTAAAACCAAATGTCAATGTTAAAAGTTACTTTGATTAACGGTAAAAGCAAGTTTAAGTGTGCAGGGAACCTGGTGGGCTGTGTGTCCTGTGCTGTAGAAGTTTATTGGAGTCTGTGGTCCATAGAAATGTAAGTTTGCATGACCCGAGGACTGAACCCTGAGGAACTCCTTTCGATGTTTTAAGTGTTTTTTTTTCAATCACCTGTTCACATTGAGCTCTATTTGAGAGATAGTTAGTAAACCATCTGACAGTTTGTTCTCAGAGTCCAGTGCTGAAGAGTCACTGTTTCAGTGGCATGTGGTCAATAGTCTCTAGGGCTGAGTCAATGAAAAGAGCTGCATGGCGAGTTTTGTTGTTGAGAGATTCAAAGGAATAATTTATCTATTCTGGATATCCTGAAAATCATTGTCTTCTCTGCATCAAGATGCCTGATGTATGTTTTGACCTATTTCCATGCAACTGTTAAATCTACTCGCCTTTGGATCTTCTCTCATGTCATATCTCTTTTACAAGAGTGTCCTGGCTAGCAAGTAACATCCATTGTTCATATGCTTCCTCTTTTCTTTATTCTTTTGCTGCACTCTTCTTTTTTGTCTTCTGGTGCTATACATAACACTTTTTACTGTGAAAGGTATTTAGATATTTAACATGTTGGTGGAAAGTGAGTAGGAGATTTGAGAAAAAGAAGAAAAGAGAAAAAAAAATATTTTGTGTAGATTGAGGGAGGAGTGAAGAGTTTTCATCAGAGACTGAACACAGAGAGGGGCGGGAACTTCAAAAACAATATATCAGCCGATATCAGAGCTCTGATCAGAGAGCTGCCGGAGCTGCAGCTGTCTCCTCATGGAGATCCAGAATGGAGATGATCTCTGTTTTCCACAACTGTTCAACAACTCCTGCAGGAAGCCCACATTTACCTGGACCGAAGCTGCTCTTCAGAAAATCCTGCTGTCCTTCATCTCTCTACTCACAGTAGCTCTTAACCTGCTTGTCATCATCTCAGTCTCCCACTTCAGGCAAACTTTTTTCTATCAGTGTTTTCAGAAATGTGAAGACATATTTACATGATCAACCTGTGACACAATCTCTTTTTATTATTATTATGGGTATTTTGAAGTCATTTATGAGTTATCAGTACTCTCTGTGTCCCTCCAGGCAGCTCCACACACCCACTAACATCATCCTCCTCTCTCTGGCGGTCTCAGATTTTCTCGTGGGTCTCCTGTTGATGCCTACAGAACTCTTCAGGAACACATCCTGCTGGTTTTTTGGTGATAACGTTTGTGTTCTGTATTGTTTTCTGGTTTCTCACATTGCACCTGTCTCAATTGGAAACATTATTCTCATATCAGTTGACCGTTATGTGGCTATTTGTCATCCTCTGCATTACTCCACCAGAATAACTTTGACAAAAGTAAAAACATTGGTTTGTCTCTGTTGGTTCTGGTATGGTGTCTACAGCATTTTCTATATGACGGATTACCTGATTGAACCAGGCAGGAGTAATTCATGCATTGGAGAATGTACACTTGTTATTAACTATTTAACAGGAACTATGGATCTCATTTTAAATTTCATATTTCCAGTTACAGTCATTGTTGTTTTGTACATGAGAGTGTTTGTGGTTGCTGTGTCTCAGGCTCGTGTTGTTCACTCACACATCACTGTTTTCTCTCTGCAGCATCCAGTCAACCTTAAACCAAGAAAATCTGAGTTGAAAGCAGCCAGAAGTCTTGGGATTCTTGTATTTGTATATCTAATATGCTTCAGCCCATATTCAGTTTACTCTCTTGTTGTTGTTAACTTGACCAGTACATCATATGCATCCTTTATCTTTTTTCTGTTTTATTTTAACTCCTGTCTAAACCCCATAATCTATGCCCTGCTTTACTCCTGGTTCAGAAAAACTATTAAACTGATTGTCACTCTGCAGATCCTGCAGCCGGGCTCCTCTGAGATCAACGTGTTGTAGAGAGACAGTCGACTCATCCAGATGAGACATGAAATACTGACTTCCAGTCATGAACTAGTCAGTATAGTGACTTGAAAAAGTAAAAATACATACACATTAACTTACAAATAAATGATTTAGAAAGAGTTTATGTCACATTGATTGACGGCCTGCAGCAGATGCCCACCACAAACCAGCACTCTCAACATAATGGAGTCATACTGTCATTACAGGGAAACCAAGTGGTAAATAAAACTCTTCTTTGAGTAATTTTTTCTTTTAAACAGTCTTAATTTGACCTTGCACTGTGGGTGACTGTAGCTCTGCTATAACTAACAGATAGGCGTCAGATTCAGATTTCTTTTCTTTGGTTGACTGGTTCAGCTGCAGTCCTGCTGTAAACAAATCAGTGAGGAGAAAAGAGGAGCCGATGTCCTGGAATTGTTCCTGCCGCCTATATTATATTATATTATATTATATTATATTATATTATATTATATTATATTATATTATATTATATTATATTATATTATATTATATTATATTATATTATATTATATTATATTATATTATATTATATTATATTATATTATATTATATTATCCATCCATTATCTATACCCGCTTAATCCGTTACCGGGTCACGGGGGTCTGTCGGAGCCTATCCCGACGCATAGTAGCCGAAACTCAGGGGTCCACACTGGACAGGTCGCCAGTCCATCGCAGGGCCACATAGAAAGACAGACAAATATGCACACTCACATTCACACCTATGGGCACCTTTAGTATGCTCAATTAACCTACACTGCATGTTTTTGGACTGTGGGAGGAAGCCGGAGTACCCGGAGGGAACCCACACAAGCACGGGGAGAACATATAATCTCCACACAGAAAGACCCAGCGGGCCGGGAATCGAACCAGGAACCTTCTTGCTGTGATGCAACAGTGCTAACCACTAAGCCACCGTGCTGCCTATATTATATTATATTATATTATATTATATTATATTATATTATATTATATTATATTATATTATATTATATTATATTATATTATATTATATTATATTATATTATATTATATTATATTATATTATATTATATTATATTATATTATATTATATTATATTAGTTTGGAGAGAGGATAGGAGAAGGGAGACACAAACACACCGTCAAACGTAGAAAACAAAAGATACAGAAGTATAACTATCTGTCAGCTGCTCCAGTCTGGTCCTGCAGCTGCAGCTGTGACTACAGGTCCCAGCAACCTAAAGTACTAACTATATGCTTTATTAAACAGAAATTTTTTAAGTTTAGTTTTAAAGGTGGAGGTGGTATCAGCCTCCTGAACCCAAACTGGAAGTTGATTCCATAGTGATGGTTCCTGATAGCAGAAGACCCGTCCTCCAAATCTACATTTGGATTTTCTAGAAACTACAAGTAAACCTGCATCCTGAGAACGGAAAACTCTTTTTACTATAACTCTATTTACTATACTAACTCTATATACATTAGGAACCATCAGGTCTTGGAGATGACCAGGAGGTTGTGCATGTAGGACTTTATACTCAATTAATAAACCGTTGAATTGGATTCTGAGTTTTTCGGGGCGCCACTGGAGGAAGGTGACCACATGAGAGACTTGGATTCTCTTGTTGATTCATGTCGCTGATGACAGAAAACATTTCCCTCCGAGACTCCATGACATCGATGTCATCTCAGCTGGCGCTCGTTACAAAAGAGAACAAAGAAATGCTTGACTTACAATCGCGCAGCATGACGGACAATCTGGTGTTTTCAGGAATCCCGGAACAAACACAAGACAACAACCCCAAGCAGCTGATCAAGGAGTTTATGCTAAAACAACTAAAAATCCCAGCCAACACGATGAAAGACATCTCGTTCCACAGAGACCATCGTATCGGACGTAAAAACCCTGAAAACAAATGACCATGTTCGATCGTAGCTAAATTTGAGTACTACAAACAAAAACAGCAGGTCCAACGCCAGGGGAGGAACCTGAGAGGAACCGACTACGGCATGAACGATCAATTCCCACTGTAGATCCTGAACAGAAGGAAGGTTCTGTTCCAGATCAGGAAGCAGTACCAGAACATCACCCCCTGACTCTTCTAACAGCCAATAACTCGTCATCATAGGCTACACAAACAATCTGTACTGATATATATGCACCTCGGTCTCCAGAATGGAAATGTATATATAATTTCTACGACTAAATGTTCACACAAGCGGATTCTCAGGCTTTTCCATGCAGCTCCAATATTCAAACAGGAAGTAGACAATAAAGCACCAACAATATGAACTCAATATGAACTCGAAACACATGCCTGATGGGTTTCCTCAGCTTGGGTACAGGCCATGACTCACAAGCCCAGATCTCTCCACTGGTCAGAGGGTGATTTGACCAGAGAGATGTGTGGCAAACTATTTTGAACCAGAAAAAACTCAGACTGAGTGGGAGTTAGTAGAACAGACATTGTGCAGCGCGTGTCAGACCAAAACAGGGTACCCATTGTCATTTGATCATTCAACATAGCAAAAAACCTTTCATCATAAGTGTGATTTTTGGTATGTGCTACATTCGCAGTACAATACAGGTTTTCTGGTTTCATCATGTGAACATCAGAAGGAAACATTCTCTGCTTTGCCAGGTCACACAGTTCTAGAGAAGACTCATAGGTGATCCACCATTGATAAACCTGAAGGGGGAGGGGGGTAGTGGCATCCTTAACCAGTTGATGGACATGATTGGAATTTTGACTGACCATCATCCATTCGGGAGTTGAACGTAGTTCAATGCCCAAGGTGAGCATGAGGTCACGCCCAAGCAGGTTAAAGGGGCAGCATTCAGAGATTAAAAATGAATGTTTGAATGGTGTGTGGGAGTCAGCTGTGCATGTCAGAGGGACAGAAAAAATTTCTTTGGTTTCTGATCCACTGGCACTCACAGAGTAAAGATATCTACTGCCTAATTTTATACCTGGCAATTCAGATGAACGAATTACAGAGTAAGTAGCAATAAATTCAACAGATTATTAAAACAAATTTTCCAACAGCAGTCACAGTTATGGAGGGGAGATGCAGAACATTTCTTCATCGGGGTGATGTAGGAGTGTGTGTGAGTTCTTATCTGTCAAGAGCTGTGGTGTACCTCCAGGTGATTTGTCATCCAGAACTCCAACCTCCACCCCGCCTCAGTTCGGTTGATGATGACGATGAAAGGGGGGGTCTGGTTGTAGTGGCCACTGAAAATGCTCTCTGCCTCCCCTGCGTCCATTTCCGTATCCTCTGCGCTGACGGGCCTTCACTGGACACTCATGTGCCCAATGTCCATTCTCCACAGTAGAAACAACCATCCCTGCTAGGGGAGGGGTCAAAAAAGGGAGGCGCCGACCGTTGTGATGGCTGAGTTACCATGTGCTGGGTAATCAGCTGGTCTCTGCATGCCACTGAAGTCATCATAGATGGAGTGGAGTCGAGTAGGGAGAACTTCTGTTATCAGGCGCTTACACGCAACAGATCGCAATCCACCGGAAACCCGGTCCAGACAGCTGCCACCAGTCCTTGAGCCCACTATCTGTAGTTGCGGTTTTCTGCTGAGTTTCTCTCCAGACAGGACTGACAGGTTGTCTGTATTCTTCAAAAAGACGTCTAATGACAGAAAATTGTTTAGGTGAGAAGATTTGCATCGTTACCCTGGCATCTCGTGAGAAGTGAGGGTGTTTTCATTGATGAAGGTCTACAGTTCTCTTCCTGTTTTATGGCATCTTCGAGCTTCACCGGGCCTTGGAGTGTAGTAAGGGGGGCAAGAGAGACAGGGTCAAGGGCTGCTGCACCAAGATCTTGTTCCAGGGGGGGGTTGGTGGAGGTATGGTGGAGGTATGGAGTCCAGAGACGCATCAACTGGAGTCTCCACAAACCCTGGAGAGAAGGATAGAGGCGTACTAAGGGAGAAAATTTATTAGGACCAGTCATAGTCTCTGTTGGTGATTTTTCACGTTTTCCACATTATTTCCTTATATTAATCACTTTCAATGCAGTCACAGCTTCACACGCCTGTTGCCTTTCTCTCCTTTTTTTTTTATACTCCGCTTCCCACTTGCTCAAACATTCTCATTTTTCCCATACTTTTTTCATAAATTGAAAATCACTTACATTTACCTTCTTTTTGACATGCTTTTTCATACATTGAACATCACTTACTTTTACTTTCTTTTTTACATGCTTTTTCTTTCTTCAATTAACCGATCTCTTACTTGTTGAAGTTGGTTCTTGCTCAGAGAACCACCTTCAAGAAAACTATAATATTTACACCAATAATTCACAAAGTCACAACATTCTGTACAATATTTTTCTTTCTAAAGTTTCATTAAAAGGAGAATATACACTGGTATTCATTTCTTTTGCATTAAATTTCCCATTTTGTGCACAATTATCACTGGTCTTCCTCAAATAAACTCAGGGTTATTTAATCTGGTCTTACTTAACAAAGAAATTGTCAAATTCACAGATTTTTCTTCCTGTTCTTGTCTTAGTCAGACTCACAGGGCTACTATTTTCTGGTCTTGCATATACTCACAGATTCGGTCTGATCTTGTATATACTCACAGATTGATTAACCTTATCTCGTCTTAGTCAGACTCACAGGGCTACTATTTTCTGGTCTTGCATATACTCACAGATTCAGTCTGATCTTGTATATGCTCACAGATTGATTAACCTGATCTCGTCTTAGTCAGACTCACAGGGCTACTATTTTCTGGTCTTGCATATACTCACAGATTCAGTCTGATCTTGTATATACTCACAGATTGATTAACCTGATCTCGTCTTAGTCAGACTCACAGGGCTACTATTTTCTGGTCTTGCATATACTCACAGATTCAGTCTGATCTTGTATATGCTCACAGATTAATTAACCTGATCTTGTCTCAGCTCACAGGACTTTGATCACCTGTTCTTGCATCATCAACTCACAGGACTTAAGTTCAGACAATGTTTAAACTGATTAGTAGGATAGGTGATTCAAACTAGTACTATGTGAATATAATATTTCTCTCACACCCCTCAAACTCAGTCTGCTCTGCAAAAATATAAACTGCAGCTGAACGAATACCTAAATAAAAAAAAGTAGATTCCTCATCCAAAGACTCAGACATGAACAATTTGAATTCAGCAATAAATTGGGCAAATATCTGGCCAGTCAGATCAAGAAAAATAAGGAAAAATCAATAATCTCCACAGTTATTAACTCAACAGGAGACATCGTTCAAGACCCCAAAGAAATCAACGATGAATTCATGAATTTCTATAGAAAGTTGTATTAATCTACAAATTAATCAAACATAGCAGAGATTGACAAATTTCTCAACAAAATCAACCTACGCCACCTTAAAGAAGATCAACCTGGAAAACTGAATAAACCCCTAACTCCAATAGAACTCCATAAAGCTCTCTAACTCATGCCTAATAACAAATCACCGGGTCCAGACAGCTTCCTGGCAGAATTTCACTTCTGGAATATTCTAGCACCCATATTTACAAGATTAATGGCAGAAATTAAGGACAACTCTAAGCTCTCTATAGAGATGAATACAGTGATGATTACTTTAATATTAAAACCTGGAAAAGATCCCACTCTTCCAGCAAGCTACCGCCCGTTGTCCCTCATTAATTTAGACACTAAAATTATCAGTAAAGCGCTGGCGTTACGATTTGAAACAATAACTCCACTTATTATCCACCCAGACCAAACAGGCTTCATTAAGGGAAGACACTCTGTAAATAACCTACGCAGACTATTTAATCTGATTCATTAATCTTCACAAACAGATACACCAACAGCCATATTTTCACTGGATGCAGAAAAAGCATTTGATAAAGTTAATTGGGAATTTCTATTCCAAACACTTAAAAAATTCGGCTTTGGTGAATCATTTATTCATTGGATCAAGATTCTTTACACATCACTGATGGCAACAGTCACCACAAATGGATTAATATCACAGTGCTGCACTCTACACAGGGGTACAAAGCATGGATGTCCACTCTCTCCATCCCTATTTGCTATCTTTATAGAACCTCTTGCAGCAGCCATACGACAAGACAGCACAATTTCAGGAATCGGAACAGGAGATACAACCCATAAGATCAGCTTATATGCGGATGATATTCTCTTATATCTACAGACTCCATCATCATCACTTCCCCAAACTATCAACCTTATTAATCATTTCTCTGATATCTCTGAATATACTATTAACTGGTCTAAATCCACCATACTACCACTGAACTCTAACAGCTGGGATGTGACAACTGACACTGGACCTTTCTCAATCACCACCGGCAACATCAAATACCTGGGAATCAACATCTCCCCTAAGCTGTCAGAGTTAGTTGGCCTTACCTATAATCCTCTTTTGAAAATGATAGAAGAAAACCTAAAATGTTGAATGAATTTACCAATAACTCTTATTGATAGAATTGCCACAGTAAAAATGACCATACTTCCTATGGTAAACTATCTCTTCTCAATCATTCCCAGCAAGCCCTGGTTCAAATCTTTAGATTCAATAATCACGCATTATTATTGGAAAAGTGAAAAGGCCAGAATTAAACTATCGACGCTACAAAAAATAACTGAAATGGTGGTTTGGAGGCCCCAAACTTCCAGCATTACTATCTCACAAATAAACTCCAGTATGTTTATAAACGGATCAAACCAAATCAATGGGATTGTTCCTGGATAGAGCTAGAACAATTATTTTGTTTTTTTTGTTATCTCTGATTTGCCATTTATAAGCCGCACTATTACCCGCCACCCCTGTTTCAAAAACCCAGTGATTGCCTCCACTCTGACGGCCTGGTGGGACTTTTACCAAGTACCAACTTTTATCACCAAGTAAGTACAATCCTATCTGGAATAATCCAGATTTTCTGATAAACAGAAAACCATTAAACCTGTCATCATGGATCACTAAAGCACGCATCCTAAAGATATCTATGAAAACAACACTCTGGTTCCTTTCTCTCACCTCGTACAGAAGTATAACATTGGAGGAAATCAATTCCTAGAATATCTTTATATTAAATCTATTGTTCAAACAAAAACAAATAGTAAAACACCCAACCTCAACCTTCCACCACTGGTATTAGAATTAACTCGAACCATGCCCGGCATACCTGCCTTCCCCGCCACCCCCTTTCTCACATTTGCTAAAAAAAAAAATAATAATAAAAATAATAATAATAATAATAATAAGAGTATGTATATATACATGTATATAAACAAAACAATTATTAAAAAAAAAAAAAAAAAAACAAAAAAAAAAAAAAAAAAACACACACACAGACTCAAACATGATAAGGAGAGCTTGGGCCTGTGGGGGGCGTCCACCCTGCAAATGCCAGCATCTGTTTTTAATGCACCAAAACTATATATATAGGAGAATATATATATATATATATATATATATATATATATATATATATATATATATATATATATATATATACACACACAAAAAATTACTCACACAATGGAGAGTACAGGGATGTGTAGGGAGCGCCCACCCTACATGTACCAGCTGCTCTTTTTTAATGCATCCAAACACATTAACAAAGGAACAGAGGGGGGAAGGGAGGAATAAAAAGTGTGTATATATGTGTATATGAATTTTCAATTCAATTCAATTTTATTTATATATATGTATATTTTATTATATATATATTAATCAGGACACCAGGTCAGAGGGGAGGTTACACAACCTGTCCCTCCAAAGATTGGGTACCAAGCCCCAATAACGCTAAGCAAGGCAGCAAAGGACCTGAAAGATAAGATCATGGCAAGAATGAACACAAGGCAACCCCGGCAGCGATTACCAAGACTAAGTGAAGCACCATCTGAAAGTCTCCTGGACAATGTGAATGCAGCACTGACAGCGATCCCTACCACAACAATCACCGAGACCAATGAGCTGATATACACTTCAGCAGCAGTGATCCTGGAGATGCTTGGCTATAAGAGCAACCATGGAAACCATGAGAAACAGGACCCACCATGGAAACGAAGGTTGGAGGTATAAAACAAGGTGGCACGGAGAGAAGTGAGTCAATTGACAGGAGCCCAGAAAGGTGCAATGAAAAGACCAGTACCCAAGAGGTACCACCAGATACCCATACCTGAAGCACTTGAAACTGCCAAACAAAGGCTCCAAGCCTTGGCTAGCCGCCTAAAGAGATACACTAGAGACAATGAAGCCAGACGAATAAACAGGCTGTTCGCAACTCAACCTCCGAAAGTATATGCTCAATGGCAGGGTAATAACAACAGAGACCCACCAAGGCTGGAAACTGAGAGGTACTGGAAGAGCATATACGAGAAGGATGGAAGCTCCTGTCAGGCATCATTGCGACTAAGATAAGCAGGCACATGGAGCAATACATGAGATAGCACAGAAGGGCATAGGCAGAGATACCAGAGGAGCCAAACACCAACTCCTGGTTGACAGAACAGTCGCCCAAGACTGCAAGTCCCCAAATACCAACCTGTGCACTGCCTGGATTGATTACAAGAAAGCCTACGACTCGATGCCACACACATGGATCACTGAGTGCTTGGAGATGTTCAAGATCAACAGCACTCAAAGGGCCTTCATTGCAAACTCGATGAACCTGTAGAAAACCACTCTCGAGGCAAATGGCAAGCCACTTGCACAAGTGTCCATCAGATGTGGCATATACCAAGGAGATGCGCTGTCCCCACTGCTGTTCTGCATAGGTCTGAACCCCCTAAGCCAAATAATCAACAAGACTGGCTACGGATACCACCTCAGGAATGGAGCTACGATCAGTCACCTCCTCTACATGGATGACATCGAGCTGTACGCTAAGAGCGAAGGGGGACATAGGCTCCCTGATCCACACCACCAGGATCTACAGCAACAACATTGGGATGTCATTCGGGGTTGAGAAATGTAGGAGGATGGTGACAAAAAGAGGCAACGTAGTCCACACAGAATGGGTCCCAGAAGAAACAATAGCAGACATTGAGGACAGTTACTAGTACCTTGGAATACCACAGGCAAATGGTAACCTCGAAGGGGCAACAAGGAAAATGGCAACAGCCAAATACCTCCAGCGAATAAGGCAGGTCCTAAGAAGCCAGCTCAATGGCAAGAACAAGTCCTGGCCAATAAACAGCTACACCCTGCCAGTGATCAGATACCCTGCAGGAATTATAAGGTGGCCAAAGGAAGAGATACAGACCACAGATGTTAAGACAAGGAAGCTCCTCACCATGCATGGTGGGTTCCACCCCAAATCCAGCACACTGAGACTGTACGCAAGCCGTAAGGAAGGAGGCCAAGGAATAGTGAGTGTGAAAGCTGCTATCCGGGACGAAACTGCCAAGCTCCATGAGTACATCAAGGACAAGGCCCAAACGGATGATGTACTCAGTGAATGCCTCAGACAATGGCAAGGTGAAGAGGTGCTGGAGGAGGAAGCATCATGAGCGGATAAGCCCCTACACGGGATGTACCATCGAACCATAACTGAAGTGGCTGATCTCAAGAGGTCCTGCCAATGGCTAGAGAGAGCTGGCCTACAGGACAGCACAGAGGCACTCATCCTGGCTGCACAGGAGCAGGTTCTGAACACCAGAGCAATAGAGGCCCAGATATACCACACCAGACAAGACCCAAGGTGTAGGTTGCGCAAAGAAGCACCGGTAACAATCCAGCACATAACTGCAGGGTGTAAGATGCTGGCAGGGAAAGCATACATGGAACGCCATAACCAAGTAGCGGGCATACTCTACAGAAACATCTGTGTGGAGTATGGGCTGGAAACCTCAAGGTCAAAATGGGAAACACCTCCCAAGGTGGTGGAAAATGACAGAGCAAAGCTCCTGTGGGACTTCCAGATACAGACAGACAGGATGGTGATGGCAAACCAACCAGACATCGTAGTGCTATACAAAGGGCAGAGAAAAGCCGTGGTGGTGGATGTGGCAATACCAAGTGATGGTAACATCAGGCGAAAGAAACATGAGAAACTTGAGAAATACCAAGGGCTCAGAGAGGAGTTGGAGAAGGCCTGGAAGGTGAAGGTGACAGTAGTGCCCGTGGTGATCGGAGCACTCGGGGCAGTAACCCCCAAACTGGAAGAGTGGCTGCAGCAGATCCCCGGAACAACCTCAGATATCTCAGTCCAGAAAAGTGCAGTGTTAGGAACAGCAAAGATACTGCACAGAACCCTCAAGCTCCCTGGCCTCTGGTAGAGGACCCGAGCTTAGAAGGGACACCACCCACGGAGGGTGAGGAACGAGTTTTTTTTATATGTGTGTATGTATATATGCATGTGAGTATATATGTATGGATATATATATATATATATATATATATATATATATATATATATATATATATATAGATATATATATATATATATATATATATATATATATATATATATATATATATATATATATATATATATATATATATATATATATATATATATATGCATATGTATCTTACATTCATGCATAGCAAGATGCTTAGATGTCCACACATTGATCTTTGTAATATGTGTGTGTGTGTGTGTGTATGTGTGCATAGATGTACAAATTACTTATTGCTTTCTCTGCCTACAATGTATATGAATAGGTATTAGTTAACTGCATATATGTCTCCTTATATCAAATATATGTGGACATGCGTGAGTACTTAAATACTTCGACGCATATTATTATATAGATAACATTTTAAATACTGCCCCTAAACCCCCAAACTCTCTCTCTCTTTCTATTTCTAGTCTGCTCACATACCAGACCTGGTGATTGTAGCCCTCTTTGGCAGAATTTAGTTACTTATTTACTTATTTATTTATTTTTACTTTTTTCTCTTTCTTCGTCCTACCTAGGGATCAATAGAAAAAAAAAATTAGACTGTCATTAGGGCCGGTGAAGGGTACACATCTGCACACACTTTCACACACATAAGCACACAAAAAAAAACAAAAAGCAAAAAAAAAAAAAAACAACCCTCCTGATTACAGATTAAAATGCATATATATATATCTTCTGGGTCCTACCAATTTGGTATCAACCATTAATATATGTGCAAAAAAGGGGGAAAAAAAAAATCTACTTGACTTTGGATCTTCTCTCACGTCTTCATTCACGATTGTTTGGTGAATTAATTCTTAGTCACCTAGTGGTTAAACACATGCAATGACATTAGTCCTTTGATCCTGGAAATGTTCTTCAGGTGGTAGAAGGCCAACTTTGTAATTGTTTTAATGTGTCTGAAGGTTCAGCTCTGAGTCCATGACTACACCCAGTTTGTGGGTCTTATCAGTGATTTGTAGCAGTAATACCTGAAGCTGTGTTCTGACTTTTAATCACACTTCTTTCGGTCCAAAAACAACAACTTTAGTTTTGTTTATATTCAGCTAAAGAAAATGATGGCATATCCATATATAAAAACATATATATATGTACGTGTGTGTATGTAGATGTGCATAATATATAATAAAATGAAAAAAATGGACTCATTATCTGTGCACACATCTGCTCAGGTCCCCGCTCAGAGAGAGTAGGAAAGCCTGAACAGATGAACTGGCCTGCCGGGACCCATCAGCTGCCTCTGGAGTCCAGCGTGTTTGGTGATAACCACCACCACAGACACCAACCACATTATGGCCGCAGCATCAGTCAGCTGCTTCGACAATGGTCCACTCAGACTTAATGTACCTCGCCTCCTTCTGGATGTGGCTGAAGTTCCACCAGAGATGAGAGTTGAAGCTTTTTCTGACAGGGGACTCCACTAGATGTTCCCAGCATATTCTCACACTATGTGTACGTTTCCAGTAGTGGAAGTAGATTGTTTTGGGGCCGGAACTTTACCAGGAATGGAGTTCAACATGTCAACATAAATCATGTGACCACAGCTCATTTGAACCATTTGGATCAGCAACATTTTACTACGAGTACATTTGATGATGACAAGCAAAAAAAGTGATAGATGGACCGATGGGTCGGGTCAGGTCTTGTTAGTGTATTATACCAAATTAGGGGTCCGGGGAGGGGTGGGGTTTCTTTGAACCTCAAATGCTGTGACTGTGTTTTATGTTAAAAAATGCAAGTAACATCCATTGTTCACATGCTTCTTCTTTTCTTTATTCTTTGGCTACATTCTTCTTTTTTGTCTTCTGGTGCTATCCATAACACTTTTTTCTACTTCTGGGAAAGGTATTTAGATATTTAACTTGTTGGTGGAAAGTGAGTAGGAGATTTGAGAAAAAGAAGAAAAGAGAAATAAATTAGGTTTTGTGTAGATTGAGGGAGGAGTGAAGAGTTTTCATCAGAGACTGAACACAGAGAGGGGCGGGAACTTCAAAAACAATATATCAGCCGAGGTCAGAGCTCTGATCAGAGAGCTGCCGGAGCTGCAGCTGTCTCATCATGGAGATCCCGGATGGAGAGGATCTGTGTTTTCCACAACTGTTCAATAGTTCCTGCAGGAAGCCAACACTTTACTGGACTGAAGCTGCTGTTCAAAAAATCCTGCTGTCCTTCATCTCTCTACTCACAGTAGCTCTTAACCTGCTTGTCATCATCTCAGTCTCCCACTTCAGGCAAACTTTATTCTATCAGTGGTTTCAGAAATGTGAAGACATATTTACTGATCTACCTGTGACACAATGTCTTTTTGTTATTTTTATTGGTATTTTGAAGTCATTTATGAGTTATCAGTACTCTCTGTGTCCTTCCAGGCAGCTCCACACACCCACTAACATCATCCTCCTCTCTCTGGCGGTCTCAGATTTTCTCGTGGGTCTCCTGCTCATGCCTACAGAACTCTTCAGGAACACATCCTGCTGGTTTTTTGGTGATAACATTTGTGTTCTGTATTGTTTTCTGGTCTCTCACATTGCATCTGTCTCAATTGGAAACATTATTCTCATATCAGTTGACCGTTATGTGGCTATTTGTCATCCTCTGCATTACTCCACCAGAATAACTTTGGCAAGAACAAAAACCTTGGTTTGCCTCGGTTGGCTCTGGTATGGTGTCTACAGCATATTTTATATTACGGATTACCTGACTGAACCAGGCAGGAGTAATTCTTGCATTGGAGAATGTACATTTACAATTGACTATTTAACAGGAACTGTGGATCTCATTTTGAACTTTATATTTCCAGTTACCGTCATTGTTGTTTTGTACATGAGAGTGTTTGTGGTTGCTGTGTCTCAGGCTCGTGCAATGCGCTCTCACAACTTCTTTATCACCCTGCAGCATCCAGTCAACCTAAAACCAGGAAAATCTGAGTTGAAAGCAGCCAGGAATCTTGGTGTTCTTGTGTTTGTATATCTAATATGCTTCAGCCCATATTCTGTTTACTCTCTTGTTGTTGTGAACTTGACCAGTACATCATATGCATCTTTTATCTTTTTTCTGTTTTATTTGAACTCCTGTCTAAATCCCATAATCTATGCCCTGTTTTACTCCTGGTTCAGAAAATCTGTTAAACTGATTGTCACTCTGCAGATCCTGCAGCCGGGCTCCTCTGAGACCAATGTGTTGTGAAGAGAAAGTGGACTGATGGAGATGACACATGAAATACTGACATGACATGACAGTCATGAACTAGTCAGTATAGTGATTTGAAAAAGTAAAAATACATACACATTTACTTACAAATATATATTATATTATATTATATTATATTTTATATTATATTATATTATATTATATTATATTATATTATATTATATTATATTATATTATATTATATTATATTATATTATATTATATTATATTATTGTTAGCATACAATGTATATTATTTCAAATTCAAATGTAATTTGGAGAGAGGATAAGAGAGGTGAGACACAAACACACCGTCCGTCAAAGGTACAAAACACAAGATACAGAAGTATAAATATCTGTCAGCAGCAGAACTAAGACTTCCATGTAAATTTGACTGATTCATGGTTACGTGGTGGACGACAGAGACGACTATATAAACAGGTGAAGACATAAGGATGTGAGATGGAAGTGATTAAGTAATGACTAATGAGAAAGTGACATTGACTAATTATCAATTCCATTTCATTTATATAGCGTTTATTACAACACAAGTTGTCTCTAGGATCTTTCCAGAGACCCAGATCATGACCCCCGAGCATATATTACACAAATAACGGCAGGTAAAAAACTCCCCTAGTGGGAGTGTCAAGAAAAACTCCCTTTTAAGAAACCTTGATCAGCACCTGGATCATAAGGGGGGACCCTCCTGTTGAAGACCAGCCGTGTAGAGCAGGAAAAGGAGGATCAGTGAATTATTTTTATCTCATGGTTTTTCAAAATATTTTTTTTCCTTGTTACCAGGAGAAAAGTTACATTTCAGTGCAGTTTCCTTTTCTCAATACATTCTACATAGAAATGAAACCCAACATTTTAACCATCAGATTTTGATCCAGCATTGCTGTTTGAGTTTGTTTAAATCATAATTCTTAATTTGATAAAGAATAACTAACTTGCTCTTTTTTCTCTTAATGTCGATTACTGCATCTTTTTCTACTTTTTTTCATGTTCCTCGAACATCACCTCTCTGGTGGGGAAGAAGCGTGAGCTGGTGCACAGGGTTTAGAAGTTCTGGCTAGATATAGTGTGATTCCCCACAAAACGTGACTCAGGCTTCAGAACCAATTTCCTTCAGTGGGGTTGGGCCCTGTACCACTCTGGAGTTGCCCAAGGTGAAATGTGCCAATGAAACACCTTCCTCTGAGGAAGCACAGCATTTGAGCTTGGAGGTGGGCTTTCTATCTCTCAGGCTGAGGTCACCAAGGTTGTTAAGAAGCTCCTGGTTGGCAGGGCACTAGGGGTGGATGAGTTTCTCCCTGAGTTTATTAAGACTCTGGATGTTGTGGGGCTGTCTTGGTTGACACGTCTCTGCAACACTACATGGACATGGGGGACAGTGCCTACGGATTCACAGACTGAGGGGTTGGTCCGGCTCTTTAAGAGGGGGGACCAGAGAAGTGTGCTCCAATTATTGAGGGATCCTCCTCTGCCTCCCTGTTAAAATCTATTTATGGGTACGGGAGAGTATTCGACTCTCGAATTGTAGAGGAACAGTGTTATTTTCGTCCTGGCCATGGAACAACTCCCCCAGAGGGTCCAGGATTGGGCATGGGAATTTGCCCAACCAGTCCACATGTCTTTTGTGGACTTAGAGAAGGCATTAGATCATGTCTATCAAGGATTCCTGTGAGGGGTTCTCCGGGAATATGGGGAGCCAGAAACCCATATACGGGGTGTCTAGTTCCACAATTTCTGGTGTCAGAGCTTGGTCCGCATTGTCGGCTTTTCCAGTTGGTCTACGTTCCTACCCTCACCTTCGGTCACAAGCTGTCGGTAGTGACAGAAAGAACGAGTTTGACGGTCTCAACCGGGAATTTCAACCAATCAACCACCAGGAACTAGTAGGAACTCATCTATAGTTCCCACTAGTTTATTATTGTTAGCATAAAAGTTGTATTATTTATGGGATATGGGCTGAAATCATTTTAGCTTATTATATAAGATACTTTCTATTATCAGTTATAAAATCTGCAGAGTTACCGTCTTGTGAAGATAAACTCTGCTGAGTGTCTATTGCTCCACAACTATGTGACACTGGTCTCATACTTCATCCGGTCACTGCTTACTGGTAATTCCCAAGACCTTCTTACTGAAATAAACCTCCTATAGGTAATAACACACTAATATCAGAGCTGAATAATTTTGAAAAAATGTCTACAATTGCAATAACTTTGACCGATACTGCAATTGAGATAATTTGTGATAGAGAGAATGATCATTTTTACATTTCTCATTTTGAGTGAAATATAGGAAACAGGCAGCACGGTGGACACTGGCTGCCTTCCTTCCCTCAGTACTGAGGATTAACTCGAATGGCCTGAAGTCTTACATATGCCTTCATATGCTGAGGATACATTTGTGATGGTGATTCATAAAGGTTCCTAAATGTTTAAAGACATCCTTGACACACTTCCAGACAGGATGTCAAAGATTAGTGCTTATTCTACACTATAAAAAGTTAGCCAATGCACTGGTGTACAAGCATCCCTGTCTATGAGAACCGGGGTCTGAGACGGGATGGTATTCCTGGTTTCACAGTCGTAAATTTAAGCTTGGAAAATTCCGGCAAAAGTTAAACGCAGCAAGACCCCCTGAAGTGATCGAAAACAAACAAAAAGCAGGAGGTGCAAAGAAAAAGAATCTGTCAAGAGGTCAAAGAAGGGTTAGGTGACCTACTGTCACGATGCTCCTGAAGGACAGAGTCCCGAAAACGTCAAGGAGAAGCACAAGGTAATGGACGATGAAATGCTGAAGAGAGACCCCGATCAGAGGGGGGTTGTTAAAGCATTCATAGTGGCGGCACAGAAACAGAGTGATAAACTGCTGTGGATGGGGCCACAACCTTGCTGATCTTTGGTGTTTCACGGTATACAGCAGTCAGAGCTGTGGTTATGTGAAGAAAACAGAAGTTCTATGGGTGAGAGGGGCTATCTGACGACAAAGTAAAGCCCTGAAAATACCTTAAAATAAGGAACACTTAAAATGACAATGATTCTTTGAGGCTGGGCCTCTTTTACTAAACCATCTTTTGTTGTTGGCCTCATCTACATCCAACAGTTTTTATTGCACTGTAATCACTGTTACTTTCCCATTTTGGGATTGATAAAATATGATGGTCCTAACTGTCCTCTGGTCCAGCAGATTTTTTTTCCAACACTTTCTTTAATGTAAAATGCTATTATGTGAACAGATTTAGGGTTTAAAGCACCTCATTGTTAGACTTTTTGGAGTAGGGGCTGATTGGGTTTCAATGTGTGGTCCGGAATTGTTTTGTTTAACATGGATACAGTAAATATGGTTTCAATTTAACGCATTTACTTGATGTCTTATAGAGATAAGTGTTCTCACTGGCTTTAAGCCTTGTCTCATCTCTAATCTACCAAAACTGTATCTGATGGAGAAAGATGCTCTAAGTTGAGATAATTGTTAAAAAATAACCATTTGAAACATTTGAGTGTATTTAGGAAACTTGTGAACTTGCCATTATTAGTTAAAAGCGGTGATGAAATTTGAAAATGTTAGTTAATTTATTTGCAAATTTAAGTTAAATTGGTGCTAGTTCTAATTTGGATTGGTTTGAGTGCACCAAAAGAAACGTCCAGACAGGTTCATTTACGAAACATTTATCAACAGCTCAAATAGACAGGCAGATAAATGTGGTTATATATGCACATATATAAGAGTCAAGGAGAAAATGAACTTCATAATGTGGTAACTTGTAAAATCAAAACTGAGCTGCTTAAGCTCAGAGGATGATAGAGCGGAGACAGGAGGAGAAAGGAGAGAGAGCGAACACTTCTCCGATTAAAAGCTGATTAAAAGCAAAAACAAAAGAAAAGTATTTTGATAAGTCTGTTCTTCAAGGAGGCAAAACTAACGCAACTAACCAAAAATTAATGGTTAACTTTAGGAAGAAAATTATGATTTCAGCCCACTCGATACTGCCTTGAGATACCAACCAGCTCAAGATACCTGCCTTACCAAAACCGCAGGTCTGATGGACACCAGGAGGGTTTCAGGCTCGTTGAAAAGGGCAGCTGGTGCCAGTGGTACAAAATGCAAGAACCTGAATTGGTTTTGTTGGTCGTTAACATACACTTAGATTATGATGCTGATTATGTAACCATTAGCTGACCAAGCTCTGCACAAGTCCGTTAATGACCAATTCTTTTGATGCAGGTGTGTTAAAAGTGGGACACATCTAAAAACAGTGTTCTTCAACCCTGGACCTCAGGGCCCACTTTCTGAATGTTTTAGATGTTGCTCTGCTCCAGACATACCTGGCTCAAATTATTGGACCATTGAAGACAACCTGACGATCCAGTCTTTGGAACTTGGAGTGGTTGGAGCATAACAACAGCTGAAACATGCGGGTAAGTGTCCCTCATGGACCGGAGTTTAAGAGCCCTGGCTCATAGGCGCCAATAATTTTTACCTTAACAATAACAGATTTGATGAGCCAAGATCTGATATGACAGTTTTACCAGCGTCAGTTGAGTATACCCAGATACAAACCATATCTATTTTCACAAATCAAACGGCAACCTAGATCACAGCTTGATTTAAAGTTGGGAGGAGTGTTAAAGGTACAGGGGAAAATATGGACTTGGATTAGGTTGTGCATTCCCTGACTTTAAAAAAAGCTAGATAGTTAGACATCTCTGTTTAAAATTTGTGTGACATGTTACCTTTGAGTTAAGTTCATGTCTAACAAGAACAGTGTAAGTAAGTTTTCTAATATCAGTACATTGCTGTATTGTTTTCTGAGTGCTGTTACAGAACTTTGTAACTCTGAAACCACCAGACAATGTACTGACTTACATGTACAACCACTCTGCTAAAAAAAGTCTACACCACCTGAGGGTCCTGAATGCATTCTCGCTTTCAGGTGTTCTTACTTATAAATGTTGAGTCAGTGTGCTCATGAAGCCTTGGATGACCCCGTGTAGGTGGCTTACCTCTTTTCTTTGGTGCACAGTATCCTGCAGTCGAACCATTCAGTGGCTTAGCTATCTGCAGCTATCGCTTTACAGATCTACGATAGTACCCTGCATAAGCCAGAAAGCACTTTAGTTCCTTGGTGCTTGAGTGTCGAGGTCAGGTCTTTAAGCTGAGACCTTGTTTGAGTCAGTGTGGACTCGTTTTGCTACATGACCAAGATACTTTATAAATTTCATAAAGTTCTCCAACACACCATTACTAACAGAAACTATGCTTTATACTTTAGAAATGTGAATAGATACTATTACTGACACCTGGCAGGTGTACACGTACACATATCACCTGCCATTAGACACAAAAAAAGATTCTTGTAGGTATAAAATTATTCGATTTTAACAAGTGAAGAGAAGATAAAAAAAATACATTTCATGTATAATGTGATAGGAGTGAAGACTTGTCCTATATGATTAAGAAATATTAGAAAAAAATAATATAAAAATAGACAAAGTTCCTCAGTATCAAGAGCTGCATAGGCATCAATATGATTGTAAATACAAGCTAACTTAATTTAGAGCAGTATATAATGAAAATAATATATTAATTCGGCCTGTTTTTGTTTCTGTGCAGCTCTGGGCGGGACTCTGAACCTGGCCGAGGCCCCTGCCCGGGAATCAGGCTTCCCTGAAAAGAAAGGACCATTTTCTATTACATTGACCACTGTTGGTGTCAGTTTTCCCATTATTATCGTCATGTCTAAACTTCAGACAAAGATGAGTTTGTAAACACAAACTACAGTTTATACTTTAGAAATGTGAATTACATAAATAAAGAAATTAGATTGTGTATAGAATAATGGGGGAGGAGTGAACACTTTTCTTCAGAGACTAAACACAGAGATGGGAGGGAACGTAAAAAAAAACAATAAAACAGCCATGCTCAGAGATCTGGACAGAGAGCTGCTGGAGCTGCAGCTGTCTCCTCATGGAGATCCAGGATGGAGAAGATCTCTGTTTTCCACAACTGTTCAACAACTCCTGCAGGAAGCCGACATTTACCTGGACTGAAGCTGCTCTTCTTAAAGCTCTGATGTCTTTCATCTCTCTGAACACTGTGGTTCTCAACCTGCTCGTCATCATCTCAGTCTCCCACTTCAGGCAGAAATGATCTTTTATACTGTAATGCAGAGTCTGATATTTAGAATTGTGAAGATTTATTCACATGATCTGATGAAAAAATGTTCTTTACTCTAGATATTTTGAAATGATTTATGAGTAACTGATGTTTTTCTGTGTCCTTCCAGGCAGCTCCACACACCAACTAACATCCTCCTCCTCTCTCTGGCAGTCTCAGATTTTCTCGTGGGTCTCCTGTTGATGCCTTTAGAAATCTACCGGAGCACATCCTGCTGGTTTCTTGGAGATAATATTTGTGCCTTATATTCATATATTTCATGTCACATTCCTACAGTTTCAATTGGAAACATTATTCTCATATCAGTTGACCGTTATGTGGCTATTTGTCATCCTCTGCATTACTCCACCAGAATAACTTTGGCAAGAACAAAAACCTTGGTTTGTCTCTGTTGGCTCTGGTATGGTGTCTACAGCATTTTTTGTGTGAGGGATGAGCTGATTGAACCAGGCAGAAGTAATTCATGCATTGGAGAATGTACAATTGCCATAAACGTTTTAACAGGAACTTTGGATCTCATTATGACTTTTATCTTTCCAGTTACAGTCATTGTAGTTTTGTACATGAGAGTATTTGTGGTTGCTGTGTCTCAGGCTCGTGCAATGCGCTCTCACATTTTAGTAATTACCTTCCAGCATTCAGTGAAGCTAAAAGAAAGGACATCTGAGTTGAAAGCAGCCAGAAGTCTTGGGATTCTTGTATTTGTATATCTAATATGCTTCAGCCCATATTACATTTACTCTCTTGTGGTTTTTAACTTCAGCATTGTGTATGCATCTTTTTTTTTTGTTGTGTTTCATGTTAACTCCTGTCTAAACCCCATAATCTATGCCATGTTCTACTCCTGGTTCAGAAAAGCTGTTAAACTGATTGTCACTCTGCAGATCCTGCAGCCGGGCTCCTCTGAGACCAACGTGTTGTAGAGAGACAGTCGACTCACTCAGATCATAGATGTACTGCTGAGATTTGCTGTCAGTGAATTATTTTTATCTCTTGGTTTTTCAAAATATCTTCCCTTGATACCTGGAGAAAAGCTACATTTCAGTGTAGTTTTCTTTTCTCAATACATTCTACATAGAAATGAAACCCAACATTTTATTATTTTGATCCAGCATTGCTGTTTGAGTTTGTTTAAATCATAATTCTTAATTTGATAAAGAATAACCAACTTGCTCTTTTTTCTCTTTTTCTACTTTGATTTTCATATTCCTCGTATTCTGTTTGAACTACATAAATCTGACAAACATACATGCAAACATTCACATTTATGGCAACAAACTATTTATGTATTACAGTCTTCACTTTCTCACTCTAGTAACATTTTCTCATGTTTTCAATTTGTATTAGGTTTGCAAGAATTTAACAATTATATGCCACATTGAGTAAATTTTTTGTGGTCTACTTTGGATGTCTGATCTTGTAAATATTTCTATGAAAAGTAAATTTTTACTACATTGTCTTTTTTGGAAAATATCAAATTACTATAGCATAATTAGCATAGTTTAAACTTTATATGTAAATTGTATTTAAGCTAATATAATTAGACTTGTTCTTGAGACGCCACCTTATCGTGGTGGAGTGGTCTGTATGTTCCAATGATCCTAGGAGCTCGGTTGTCACCTGCTTTATGCCCCGGGTGGGGTCTTCCAGGACAGTAGGTCCTAGGTGAGAAGCCAGACAGAGCATGACACAAAAGGCCCCCTATAGCAATGAACAAAAAGGATGACTGTTTGCCCCTGGCCAGATGCAGGTTACTGGGCCCCCCTCCCCCTAAAAGACAGGCCTGGGACAGAGGCTCGATGGCGAGGGTCTGTGGCCAAGGAGCCCGGCCGGGCAAACCCCGAAAGTACGATGTGGGTCCCCCTTCCCATGGGCTCACCACCTACGGGAGGGGCACCAATGGTTTAGTTGCAGGGATTAGAAGTTCTGGCTAGATATAGTGTGATTTACCACAAGACATTGCTCAGGCTCCAGAACCAATTTCCTTCAGTGGGTTTGAACCCTGTACCACTCTGGAGTTGCCCAAGGTGAGATGTGCCAATGAAACTCCTTCCTCTGAGGAAGCACAGCATTTGAGCTTGGTGGTGGGCTTTCTATCTCTGAGGCTGAGGTCACCAAGGTTGCAAAAAAGCTCCTGGTTAGCAAGGCACTAGGGGTGGATGGGTTCTCTCTGAGTTCATTAAGACTCTGGATGTTGTGGGGCCGTCTTGGTTGACACGTCTGTGCAACACTGCATGGACATGGGCGACAGTGCCTATGGATTGGCAGACTGAGGTGTTGGTACCCCTCTTTAAGAGGGGGAACGAAGGGTGTGCTACAACTATCGAGGGATCACACTCCTCGGCCTCCCTGGTACGATCTATTTAGGGTTACTAGACAGGAGAGTCTGCTAGATAGTCAACTCTCTGATTGAAGAGGAACGGTGTGATTAATTGTCCTGGGCATGGAACAAACCCCTCAGCGGGTCCAGGAGGGGGCATGGGAGTTTTCCCAACCAGTCCACATGTGCTTTGTGGACTTAGAGAAGGCATTTGATCATGTCTATCAAGGACTCCTGTGGGGGGTTCTCTCGAAATATGGGCTGCCGGAAACCCATATACAGGCTGTCAAGTTCCTGTATGTCTGGTGTCAGAGTTTTGTCCGCATTGTCGGCTTTTCCAGTCGGTGTAAATTCAAAGACTGATATCCTTGACTCACTTGTAGACAGTATGTCAAAGATTAGTGCTTATACGAAATAGCAACAAAAATTCAAACAAAGCACTCCTGGTGAAGCAATCCCTGTCTGTGAGAACCGGGATCTTAGACGAGATGGTATTCCATTTAAGCTTGGAAACTTTCGGCAAAAGTTAAACGCAGCAGGACGCCCTGAAGTGATCAAAAACAAACAAAAAGCAGGAGGTGCAAAGAAAAAGAATCTGTCAAGAGGTCAAAGAAGGGTTAGGTGACCTACTGTCACGATGCTCCTGAAGGACAGAGTCCTGAAAACATGGAGGAGAAGCACAAGGTAATGGACGATGAAATGCTGAAGAGAGACCCCGATCAGAGGGGGGTTGTTAAAGCACTCATAGTGGCGGCACAGAAACAGAGTGATAAACTGCTGTGGATGGGGCCACAACCTTGCTGATCTTGTTTCACGGTAGACAGCAGGCAGAGCTGTGGTTATGTGAAGAAAACAGAAGTTCTATGGGTGAGAGGGGCTATCTGACGACAAAGTAAAGCCCTGAAAATACCTTAAAATATGGTACACTTAAAATGACATTGATTCTTTCAGGCTGGGCTTCTTTTACATGACAAAACCATCTTTTGTTGTTGGCCTCATCCACATCCAACAGTTTTTATCGCCCTGTAATCACTGTTACTTTTTCATTTTGGGATTGATAAAATATGATGGTCCTAACTGTGCTCTGGTCCAGCAGATTTTTTTTCCAACACTTTCTTTAATGTAAAATGCTAATATGTGAACAGATTAAGGATTTAAAGCACCTCATTGTTAGACTTTTTGGCCTTGTCTTATCTCTAATCTTCCAAAACTGTATCTGATGGAGAAAGATGCTCTAAGTTGAGATAATTGTTAAAAAATAACCATTTGAAACATTTGAGTGTATTTAGGAAACTTGTGAACTTGCAATTATTAGTTAAGACCGGTGGGGAAATTTGAAAATGTTAGTTAATTTAATTTGCAAATTTAAGTTGAATTGGTGCCTTAAATGCATGAGTTATATAGCAATCCTAATCCATTTATCAAACTCGTCAGGGCAGTTTGCCCATTATTATCATAATATCTACACTTTAAACAAAGATGAGTTTTTCAACACAAACTACAGTTTATACTTTAGAAATGTGAATACATACATAAAGAAATTAGGTTGCGTACAGAATAATGGGGGGGGGGGGGGGGGGGGGGTGAACAGTTTTTTCAGAGACTAAACACAGAGATGGGAGGGAACGTAAAAAAAACCCCAATAAAACAGCCATGCTCAGAGATCTGGACAGAGAGCTGCTGGAGCTGCAGCTGTCTCCTCATGGAGATCCAGGATGGAGATGATCTCTGTTTTCCACAACTGTTCAACAACTCCTGCAGGAAGCCAACATTTACCTGGACTGAAGCTGCTCTTCTTAAAGCTCTGATGTCGTTCATCTCTCTGAACACTGTGGTTCTCAACCTGCTCGTCATCATCTCAGTCTCCCACTTCAGGCAGAAATGAACTTTTATAGTGTAATCCAGAGTCTGATAAATAGAACTTTGAATATATATTTACATGATCTGATGTAAATATATTCTTAACTATAGATATTTTCAAATGATTTATGAGTAACTGATGTTTTTCTGTGTCCTTCCAGGCAGCTCCACACACCCACTAACATCCTCCTCCTCTCTCTGGCGGTCGCAGATTTTCTCATGGGTCTCCTGTTGATGCCTTTAGAAATCCACCGGAACACATCCTGCTGGTTTTTTGGAGTTCATATTTGTGTCCTGTATTCGTATATTTCATGTCACGTTCCCACAGTTTCAATTGGAAACATTATTCTCATATCAGTTGACCGTTATGTGGCTATTTGTCATCCTCTGCATTACTCCACCAGAATTACTTTGGCAAGAACAAAAACCTTGGTGTTTCTCTGTTGGCTCTGGTATGGTGTCTACAGCATTTTTTGTATGAAGGATGAGCTGATTCAACCAGGCAAGAGTAATTCATGCATTGGAGAATGTACATTTGCCATAACCTTTTTTATCGGAACTGTAGATCTCATTATGACTTTTATCTTTCCAGTTACAGTCATTGTAGTTTTGTACATGAGAGTATTTGTGGTTGCTGTGTCTCAGGCTCGTGCAATGCGCTCTCATACTTTATTTATCACCCTCCAGCATTCAGTGAACCTAAAAGAAAAGAGATCTGAGTTGAAAGCAGCCAGAAGTCTTGGGATTCTTGTATTTGTATATCTAATATGCTTCAGCCCATATTATGTTTACTCTCTTGTTGTTTTTAATGTCAGCAGTGTGTATGCATCTTTTTTCTTTGTTTTGTTTCATGTTAACTCATGTCTAAATCCCATAATCTATGCCCTGTTCTACTCCTGGTTCAGAAAATCTGTTAAACTGATTGTCACTCTGCAGATCTTGCAGCCGGGCTCCTCTGAGACCAACGTGTTGTAGAGAGACAGTGGACTGATGGAGATGACACATGTATGCAGAGACTTACAGTCGGTAAATTGAATAACCTGGAGCTTTGGGAAAAGTAAAAGCACATTCTTCTCTTGATGCCTGGCAGAAAGCTACAGTTTAATTCTGTTATTTTAGGCTCTACTATTTATATTTGTTGACATTAAGATGCTGTAAATAGCTTTGATGTAACCAACTTAATCATATTTTTGTCTGTGCAATATGCAATAGAGAGACAACTATATTATAATATACTGTATATAATTTGAATTTCATTAGAAATCAAAAACATAATCTATAGAAAAAACGATTATGACTCCTATATTTAAACAAGAGTGAAAGTTTCAGCAGATACATCTCCACTGTTGATTCACCCCTCACTGACCTGTGGAGAGATACTAAATTTTTATTTCACTGTAAATTGTAAAGATTTTTTAAAAAGTCTTTCAACCACATAAAGACTTTTGTGTGCATCGTTAGGATTTCAGGATATAAGAAATACTATTTCAAAGTATTTAGTCAAGTTTTTTAAATGTGAATGAAACATTAACTAGTTTTAGTTTTATTGTGTTTCTAATATTTACTATTTTATCGTTAGTCTGCTCTAACGTTTTGTGACCTTCTTTCTGCTCAAGTGTTTTCAGGTTCTTCTCACAGGCTCCCATAGCAGCACCTAAACATGCTGTCTCTTTTTTTTTGTGTTGTCTCTCTATAATTCTATATAATTGTAACAAATCGCTTGTTGTGAACTTTGTTTCGTGGACAGAAATGACAATAAACTGCCCAAATGGTGTCATGTTTTTATCCTTCATTCAACAACATTTATTGTTTTAAGAGGACTTTTTTTTGTTTGGTGTCAGAAGTGGGACCAATTTTTTTCACATCAGCCCTGAATAACTTTAATTTGTACAAATCAGATACGTATCTGATGTTTTCCATTGTGACTTAAATGTAAACTTTTTATTTTTTATGTTTTTTATAAAATTTGTTTCAGTATCTTAATTTTATTGTATAGTCCACCACTCCTGGCTTCCATCCCTCATCCACACACGCCTGTACAGATTTAGAAGACATCACTCCACACATGGTCAATGTAAACAACTTTGCTCTCCTTTTTCTCAGCCTTCTTCTCATTTGTCTTCTTCCACTCCACAAAAACCCCAAAGTGTACACATCAAATCAGTCCATCCAGCCATCATCTATACCTGCTAACACTGATGTGTCCGCTGGCCCCTCACATCCACCAACGTACACGAGGCAGCGTCCCAGTGCCTCTTACCAAAAAGTAATATATGCAAGTATGCTTTAAGAAGACTTATTTTAATCTGCAAATATCACACTATACTTTAAGTTTACTGTGTATTTACCCATCAGAAATATACTTAAGAACGTTAATTTTGGATTTCAGATTTTGGCAACAGGTCAGCTTCAGAATGAATAGTTTAAGCGAGTAGGTGCGTTGGTCTCTACTAAAACACCTAATTTGTGGTAGTATGACAAGTAGCTCCTTTAATCACGCTCATATGGATTTGGCAAAGGTGTAATATACAATTTATCAACAGTTTCAACAACACAGTTCACTTTTATCATATCAGGTTAGATGGCACTTAAGTTTCCAGTCTTCACGACCTCATATATTAAATCACTCTGTACATTTATGTTTTTAATCTTTCCATAAATGCCAATAAGATTTAGCCAGCTGCCCAACTAAAACAGCAAATTTTTGGTACATGCACAACACCCAGGGGTTTGATGTGCACACTTGTTCACTGGACAGAAACACCGGCAGGTTGCAGCAACTATTATTGAAATTATTGTATTCTCTTTAACAGCACTCGAGGAGTCAGGAATCAGGAGAAAACGTAGAACCATTCGCACCTCCCCTGCTGAAGGTTTGTAATATGCTTTATTAAAATATTAAAATCGTACGTCGATGGGACATCATTATACCGGTTCGTAAACGCTTCCTTGGCTTACCCTCCGCGAAATTACTTTGGCTTAATCAAAGCCAAGGTCTTCCCACCGAGGGGGCTCCTGTATCCCGTTTCCCTTACAGAACCTCTCGAAAAAAGCTTGTCTTTACCCTCTGCAGAACGAGCGCCGAAATCAACAACCACGTCAGGGACTAAGAGAGTCATGAACTGCACATTCGAGACTACAAATTCCATCAAGGTATTGAGTTGGACCTCCAGAAAATCCGTCTTAACCAGGCTCGGAGACAAGTTTCAAAGCTCTGTCTAAACAGTTTATGGGGTAAATTTGGGCAGAGGATAAATCTTCTTCAGACGGTCTTGGTAAAGGACTCCGAAGACTTTTTCCGTCTGGTGTTTTCGGGACAATGCAAGGTGGAATATTTCGCTTTTCTGAACAACACAACGGCTCTCGTTCAGTGGAAATACAACAAACCCTGTCTTACGCCACCAGGGAACTTCAACAAGTGTTTGTGGCGTTGTTCACCACTGCGTACGCACGTCTGAAGCTGTATGGCTATGTCGAGCATCTGTAGGACCACTTTTGTACATGGACACTTACAGTCTGATTTACTTGATAAAAGAAGGCTCGATCAGTACTTGGGTGATCTAATGGACGAGTTGAACGGCAACATCATTCAAGAATTTGCTGCCACGGATCCAAAGAGTTATGCCTACCAGACGCAAGATCGGCAGAAGGTGGTCCTTTAAGAAGGTGGTAGGATTTCTGCGCGGCTTGTGAGGAGAATTTGAAGGCGCCCCAGCGGATCATCAGACGAGATTAAAAAGGGTTTCTCTACATTTTCCAAACGGTTACAGGTGGTGTATGATAAGAGACGTCTCTTGGAAGATGGTTGCACTTTGCCTTTTGGTTATTGATTGTGAAATAGGAAAAAAGTCACACGCTTGTCATGGAGAAAGTAAATTTAGACTGCAGATTTACGGGTCCTTTTTCGTGTCTGATCGTAGGTCCCAGTGGTTGCGGAAAATTGTACTTTGTAAAAAATCTTTTGGAAAATTATCAGGATATTTTGAATTTTGTCCTCGAGAATATTGCGTGGATTTATAATAATCATCAACCTTTGTATTCTGATCTGATGTAAAGGAATAAAAATATTACGTTTTTGAAAGGTCTGCCTGATTCTTTTGAAGACCCTGAACTATTTCCACCTGATCTAAACCATCTGGTCATTTTGGACGACGTGATGCTTCAAGCTTCCAATCATCCGGATGTGGTAAAGATTTTTACGCAGTACAGACATCACAGAAACATGAGCGTTTTCATGCTGACGCAAATATATATTTCACCAAGGGAAATACAGCTGCACCATCGGTTTAAACAGTAGTTATCTGGTATTGTTTAAAAATATATATGATATATTAGCTCGTCAGGCTTTCCTGATGAGCTAATATGATGAGCTAGTATTTTTTTTTTTTTTGAATCCTTCGAAGACGCTACTTTGGACTCTCACAGCTATTTAATAGTAGACCTCACCCCTGCCACCCCTGTCCAGAACGCTTGAGACTGCGGACGGGGATTCTCCCTCACCAGCAGCTGACCGTTTATTTACCCAAGAAAGCCTAAAGAACCAACTCCTCATGTCGGCTCGTATAAAAAGGAATGCTCCTTTACTTTGGGCTCTCTATCACACCGCTCCAAAGAAGCATAAAGACATTCTCAAACAATGCTCTAAAGATTTCATTCAAGCTCTCTGCGAGATCGCTCTGTGTGCTGAAGGGTAATATACCGTTATCCGACAATCAGTTTAAAAAGCTGAAAAAGAAAAGAAAATTTACCCGCATGCTAGCGGATAAAAAAAGCGGTTCTAAAGCCAAACACGAGCTGCTGAAAAAACAAACGAGAGGTTTTCTCCTGCCTCTTCTGGCCACAGTGGTACCGAGCCTCCTTTATTTGTTTAGCGGTTTCCACGGTTGTGATTAAGAGAATGAAGAACGCTCAGAAAAGGTATCTAGTTTCTCCTCAACAGATTCACAGAGTGAATCGACCCGAACCCTCCATCAGAGTTGATGCGGAAGATGAGCTGGATGAAAAAATGCGAGCCGTGCTGAATGATCATCGCCTGACCTCTTAGGAGAAAATTAAAAAATGTGCGGAATTACTAAACCGATACCAGTCTTTAGCGAAACAAGGGGAGAGGGAACAGCGGATGATCCTTCAGCACCAGCAGTTGCAGCAGCTGCAGAGAGAACCGGTTCCGGGATGGCGGCGCGTGCCTCACGCTGCGGCTTCTCTCTCTCCCGAAGGTGCGATGTTTCGTGTTTTTTGTTCGTGTTTTTGTCACGAAAGTTGTGTTTTTACAAGTCATATGCATACCAAACTAAAGTACAGCCGGGGGGTTCTGCTCGACGTCGGAAAAAGCTACACTGTCGAGCTGAACTCGCCGGCCCACTTCGGGAACGCGGTCTGCTCCGGGAACCACCACTTCCGCCGACCCCCGCGCATCAACCTCCGCCGCAATGGAAGCGTCACAAGCGGCGCTACAGGAAGCAGAAGAGGGGCAAGCGAGCCGGCATCCGGACGAGACTGGCGGAGAACCCAAAGAAACCGACGGTTCCCTCCATCGTGTTGGCCAACGTTCGTTCGCTGGACAACAAACTGGACCACATCCGATTACTCTGCTCCGCCGAGAGGACCGTGAGAGAGAGCTGTGTTTTTGTGTTCACGGAAACATGGCTCAATGACAGCATACCGGACCACGCCATCAAGCTCGACCAGCTGACCTGCTACCGGGCGGACCGAGCACACACCGAGGCAGGTAAGGGCCGCGGCGGCGGCCTTTGTGTTTTCCTCCGTGATGGTTGGTGTAGAGATGCTGTGGTGGTCTGCAGACACTGCTCACCCCTGGCGGAGTTTATGATTATTAAATGTCGTCCTTTCTATCTACCGCGCAAATACTCGGTCATATTACTCACTACTGTTTACATCCCCCCCAGCCCCTCCACCAACACCAGGAGAGAGGCGCTGACCGAGCTGTACCAGCGGATCAGCGAGCAGCAGACAGCCCACCCTGAGGCCTTCCTCATCCTGGCGGGGGACTTCAACCACACAGACCCAAGGACCATCTTTTCAAATCTTCACCACTACATCAAGTTCCCCACGCGAGGAGACAACATTCTGGACCAAGTCTACACCAACAACAAGACAGCCTACAAAAGGCCAAGAGACGGTACTCCAGGAGGATAGCCCGCCGTTTCAGCAACAGCAGGGACACACGGAGCCTGTGGCGAGGGATTCAGACCATTACTGACTACAAGCCCCCACCGCAGACCTGTGAGAGCAGCACATCCCTGCTGAATGAGCGGAACACCTTCTTCGCCCGCTTCGAGGCACACAACACCATCGACGCACAGAAAGCATCACCCCCTCCCGGCGACCAGGTGCTGATGCTGTCACCGGACACTGTGAGGAGATCCCTCAGCAGCATCAACGCTCGCAAAGCTCCGGGTCCTGACAACATACCTGGTCGTGTACTGAGAGACTGTGCAGGAGAACTCACGGATGTCTTTACAGACATCTTTAACATGTCACTGAGTCAGGCGGTGGTTCCCACGTGCTTCAAAGCAACCAACATCCGTCCGGTCCCAAAACGGTCATCTCCCTCCTGCTCCAACGACTACCGTCCAGTTGCACTGACTCCCATCATCATGAAGTGCTTTGAACGGCTAGTCATGCATCACGTCAAGGCTGCTCTCCCCCCTCTCTCTGGACCCCTACCAGTTCGCATATCGCTCCAACCGGTCCACTGACGACGCCATCTCCACTGCCCTCCACACAGCCCTCACACATATGGACACCAGAAATGCTTATGTGAGAATGCTTTTCATCGACTTCAGTTCAGCATTCAACACCATCATCCTCCAGCAGCTCATTCACAAACTGGACCAGCTGGGGATCAACACCTCGCTGTGCAACTGGCTGTTGGACTTCCTGACTGGGAGACCACAGGCAGTACGGGTCGGCGGCAACACATCCAGCACCATCACACTGAGCACAGGGGCCCCCCAGGGATGTGTGCTGAGCCCCCTCCTCTTCACCCTGCTGACCCACGACTGCACACCGATTCACAGCTCCAACCTCTTCGTAAAGTTTGCGGACGACACGACTGTGGTGGGTCTCATCAACAACTACGATGAGTCAAACTACAGGAGCGAAGTGAGCCGCCTGGCTGAGTGGTGCAGCGACAACAATGTCTCCCTGAACGTGGAGAAGACCAAGGAGATTGCTGCCGAATTCAGGAGACAACACACCCAGCATGCTCCTCTGACCATCAACGGTGCTGCTGTGGAGAGGGTGAGCAGCACCAAGTTCCTGGGTGTCCACATCTCAGAGGACCTCTCCTGGACTGTTAACACTGCATCACTCGCCAAGAAGGCACAGCAGCCCCTCTACTTCCTCCGCAAACTGCGAAGAGCCAGAGCCCCGGCCCCCATCAGGTACACCCTCTACAGAGGCACCATCGAGAGCATCCTGACCAGCTGCATCACCGTGTGGTATGGATCCTGCACCGCAACCTGCCGCAAGTCTCTCCAACGCGTCGTGAGAGCAGCTGAGAAGATCGTTGGTGTCTCTCTCCCCTCACTTCAGGACATTTACAGCAGCCGTCTGACTCGCAAAGCCCTCAGCATTGTGAGAGACCCCACCCACCCGTCACACAGCCTCTTCAGTCTGCTTCCATCAGGGAGGAGGTTGCGGACCCTCCGGGCCAGAACCAGCCGACTGAAGGACAGCTTCGTCCACCAGGCCGTCAGGACGCTGAACACTCTCCCTGCTCTTCCACCGTTTCCCGCCTTGCCCCCCCTCACTCACTCTGATCTCAGTATCTGCATCAGGCACTTTTGGCAGAACTGGACCGCTCTCTTTGCACCATGTCACTTTAATCGAACCGAAAAACTGTTGTACAAATGTCATGACATAACTTGTTTCTTGTCTCTTTTTAACTTGCACTTTGTGTTTAAAATTTATTTATTGTGTAGCACCGAGGGTTTGAGAGTAACGTAATTTTGATTCTCTGTATGTGTCTCACATGTAGTAGAATTGACAATAAACTTGACTCTGACTGACTCTGAACACAAAACTCCTGACCCTGAGATTCCATCATCCTCCGGCGCAGAGGGTCTGCACACGTTTGATCCTCAGAAAAAGAAAAAGACCAAAAGAACACAAAATACATTCTCTGGAAAGTTTCACCCAAAGATGACGGATGGAATTCAAAAGGGGAGTTTGTTTATAGAGGTAAAACCATGAAAGGATCTCATATGATAGATTTGATGAAGTGCCTTTCGCAGCCCTACAAGAAATCATCAACCGTTCCGCCGGCCGGCTGGTCCGAATTTTTGCATACGCTCTTTGAACTAAACATTCCCGCGTCCATGGTGACTTACCCTTGTGCTTGCGCTCATTACAGACGTATGAAGACGTCGGAAGATGATATTACGTCAGATCGAGAGGGAAAAGACCTCGAGAGGCGGCGTTAAGCAAAAAAATGTATCATGTCTCCTCGATGGCTCCATATGTGAAAAAAATGCATGTAGTCAATCTTTTTTATGCAATAAATTGCTTATTCTTACCAATTTAAATGTACAGAGTATTCTGTTGTAAAACATAAGAGTTGAAAACTTTAGTAGAATCTACTCTGCAAAATCCCGGAATCCCGGAATTTGGCCGGAATCTGTCATGCGTCCCTAGACAGAGCCAAATATTCCACGTCGTTGTGCACAAAGTTGAATGGGTTTAAATGTCTCTTTCCGGTGAAAGTTTCATGATTTGTCATAGCAATTACGATGTATTTAGCCATCATGCCCAAAATAGATTTTCCTGGTTGCAGATTCTAGAGTTTTCAGGAATGGACAAAGTTTTCACATTGAGAGAGGGTAGAGAGCGTTACCTTTCAACAAAGCCGCTTCATGACCTAATTTGACGGCCATATTCAACTTGAACGTGGAGTCGGCAGCCCCCATAAGACAAAAGACGTTGTTGGCTCACGTAGGCTTCACTTTTAGGTCTACAGAGTTTAGCAAAAATCTCTCGCTAAAAAATAGGCCCCACGAGATGCACTTCCTTGGAATTGCTGATGAATCCGGCCCGTTTGCTTAGACCCCTATTTGGCCCGTCAGCGGTAACGACGGAGTCCATGCTCCCTGGGGTGTCTTTGTAAAGCAGCCCTGCGGTGAATTGGCTCTTGAGGATATCCTCCGAATAGTTTAGCAAGGTTTCAATCATGGCTCTGTAGGGATGCGTGGTGCTGGATTGGAAAATCAGCCATTTCAATCAGCCAATTCTCCTAAAATCACATTGCACTGATCGAAAATTGTGTTCAGCGGATAATTGATGAGCAATACTCGTGCATCGTCGGTTAAATTTGACCCGTCTGCGTTACATATTTTAATGCGTAGGTAAAGCAGCGTGTCGTTCAGATCCAGGTAGCGGTCTCCGTCCCCGGGGACGAAAAACTCGATGGGTCCTCTTTCGGTGATGGCTGACACCGGAGATATTTTGCAGTAAGTTTTGTCCTCGATGGACAACTGCATCATGGGAGCTGAAAAAAGGTTGAGTTCCCCCAGAGCGCATTCTGAAGATTTGATGCAGCAAAACCATCTCTGTTTCTCCTTAAAAGATGTCGGCGGAGCCGGTATGTTCTTTCTCCTTTTGCTCGCTGGGACTAATCTTTTCTTTTGGGAGGCTCTTTTATGTCCGGACGTTGAGACTGGGCGTTCCCCCGGCAGTCACTTTTTGGGCCTTCGAACCAGCACCGCAAGACCGCCTGACCCCTCCTGCTTTCCGTTTCTGTTTGAGTTAATTTTTTTAGACGGTTCTCCTAAACACGTCTGTGGCTAGGTCGCTGGCCGCCGCCGACAGGTGGGGTTTCAAAAGAGGTTTCTCAAAACGGAAAAGTCGGAAAAGGCTAAAAATACTCTGGGTCTAAAGTGCAGCGTTACTATACATTTCCCGTAAATAAAATCCACTGGTTTGTTTTGGTCGCTTTTTATCTCCATCTGTATGTTTTCAATGTGGCGTTTTGCCACCGGTAAATAATATACGGGGTTGAAATGTACAGATTTTCCGACCATCTACTATATCGCTGTAGCAGAATAAATGAAAAAAGCCCCCTCTCACATCCGCGGGATGAGGTGCCAGTTTTCGGTCAAACAAAAACTACTCGCTGGGCTCTAAACCCAATATGCGTGCTAAAGTGGAGTGAAAATGTACGTGAAACATTCCACCAGCTTGAAAATCAAAACGTCTCGGAATTATGTTGTATACCAAATAGATGTCCGAATTGGTTTTTCTAAAAAAACTTCCATCTCCGCTCTGAACAAGTCGAGGGTTTCACAGCAAATGCCTCCTTTCCTCTGAACGTGTATCGGGGACTCTGTGGCTGGGTATTTGGGTTTTGCTCTCCATTCGAATCAGGCGCCCTCGTGGGGGATATTATAAAAGGTGTGCGGATAAGAAATTTCTGTCAGAGCCACTTCCCGCTCCTCTCGAAAATCAATGTTTTTGAGGTAAATCTACAAGAAAGCTGGAGCTTGTGTTGTCCTTAAAAACGTCTAAACTGGCGTTAGATGGCCGCGTGATGTAGAAGCCTTCTTTACCCCATCCACTCATGGTGAGAAATAGGCGGAGGAAAGAGTTGCTTAGTTAATTATAGTTTTTTAAAGGTTGAGGCTTTGATCCAACTGTTGAATTTTTCGGGCCAATTTTTCCACTTTACCAGGACCCGCTTTTCACCCTTGACGTACGCCTCCCTAAAATTTTCTCTACATGATACATCCCCTCTTTACTCAGTTTGACTTTATGCATCTCCGCCTCGTAAAAAGATCCCACTATGGGTTCGCGGTCGTAATCCTAGAGTTTGTAGACTGGAGGGGTGCGAGGAAGAGCCCCTGGTACGGTGAACACTTCGTCCGTAAAACTCCGCATCGTACTTTTTATCAAACTATCCTCTCAATTTGGATATTCTTACCGGATCTCTTTTTTTAAATTTCATCCTTATTTTTTTTTGTGACGATCTTGGAAAGTGCCGTAGAGATTGCGAAAGAATTCAAAAATTACATCGGCTGAGGCCATTTTTATGCTTTTGTGAAAACTTTTATTGTAACCCTCTACCAAATCCTTCAAAACGTTCACGTAATTTCTCGTGTTGTTGGCGGTAAAAAATCTCCACATTCTAGTTTTTAACGTTCGGTTAAATCTTTCAATCACAGAGGCTTTCAAATCGCTGGCTGGTGCAAAATTCCGTGCTTTTTCATTAGACTTTGAAAACTTTTGTGAAAAAACTCCTTGCCAGTGTCCGTTTGAATTTTTTGGGGAATCTGACCTTCTTTGAAAACGGACTTGAAAGCTTTCGTTATCTTGTTGACCGTTTTTTTTTCTTCAAAACGATGACCGAACATTGATGACTGTCAGCAAATACTTATTTCCGTCGTTGTGATCTGCTAAAGCTTGCATGTAGCACAGATCAGCTTGAAATTGGTTCCACGGTCTTGCGGCACACACTCTATTCCGGGTAAAATTGACTCGGGCTGGTTTGTGCAGACCGTAGGCGTCCTGCTCTGATAAAAATTCTTTCACATCCGCCAACCTGATGTTTCTCCCCGTTTCTTTGAGCACGGCCGCACGTAATCTCTCTGGACCTCCAAAGCCTTTCCATCCGGGGGGGATGGAAAGGATCATAATAGGCTTTTTTCAGGATTCGTTTCTCAGTCATTATGTTTACTCGCAACCTCTCAAACAGAGACTAAGACGATTGACTCTGGTTAAATGCAATTTATTAAGAGAAATTCAGTAGAAAGTTACGTATAAACATTTTTAATATGAAAAACAAAACTAATCTAAATACAAGCTTTTCATATAAAACACAGAGTTACGCACAATGTTTTTTTTTCTTTTGTTTATTTTTGTTTTTTTTTAATAAAAACAGAACTTATCTATTAAAATATAGAGTTACGTACATTCATTTTCAGAAAACAAAACTTGTACTACACGATAAAAAGCATCTGAGGGGTACGGAGAGTCTCACCTCTCCAAATCTTTAAAGGTTGCTCAATTTCCTCTAAAACGACTTCCTCAGCATTGAGCATCTCAGCGCACGTAGTCTCCTCAATGTTGCTGGTTGAATGGCGAGCGGCGCGTCTCAGTTCGTGCAGCAGAACGTTGGTCACTCCCAGGATCCTCGAGTCCTCCGTAAGAATCTTGTGTTTAAACAGCAGCATCCTGACGGCATTGAGGTATCCGGGAATCATTAGCTTTCTAACCAGAGCCGCAAAGTAGTTGTAAATAAATCCGTCTTTGAGGTCAGACAAACAGGGGTGTTGAGTCTGACTAGGATGGTCAAGCTGACGTCCATAGCATTCTTCTTTACGTTGATCATTCACGCAGCTGCAACGGAAGTGGTAAACAGCCGCCTTGACCGTTTTGACAAAATGTGTGAGGGGATGACCGTCCATTTCATCCTGGACTTTCTCCGGAATCGGGGACAAAGCGGAGTCATGCTCCATATCTACGTTCCTGGACACATCTAAACCTTGCTTTTCGAAGCTTTCCTCAGCTTTTTCCGGTTGGCTAGGACGATCTGGCACTTCGGCGTAGAGGTCCTGAGACAGTTCTCAACCACGAGGGTCTGGAGGCGTCTCCGGAGAAAAAAGCATGGCTTGTTCGGTCGGTGATGGCGGAGGAGTCGTCGGAGAAGAAAGCATGGCTTGTTCGGTCGGTGATGGTGGAGGAGTCGTCGGAGAAGAAAGCATGGGGGTTGTGGTTGAAAGATGGTTTGGTTAAAATTGCAAAACTTTTTTCACAGTCATTTTTTCTGTCCAGTCGCAGGAGCTATGATAGAGCTCCGTGATTTAAGGCTCTGCCTCCATCACTTTTCCCGCCAAATGGAAAACGGCACCCCCATCACCGTTCGGTAGACCCCGCAGCCGGAGTTGAAACTTTCAACAAAAAATGCCTCACCATCAACCTCTTCAGACCATTGCAAGCTGACTCTGTAAAACCATTGATCGCAGGAAGAAGACTTTGCCAGAGCGTGCTGAACGTAGTTCCGGTCGTTGGAGGTTCTTCAGGCTCTGCGGACACCAGCGCTTCATCCATTTTTGACCACTTTACTGTCGGAGGCGCGTTGTCATTTTCTTCTTCTTTTTCTTCTTCCGAGCTGTCCCGAGCCAGCCTCGTCAGTTTGAGCAAGGAACAGTCGTTGGAAGTTAATGCCGCCGACATGAACAAGCATCTGGACGGATTCGCACTGTCTCTCTGGTACATCCATAGATCCCCCTGTTCGTACATGAAGACGTAACCAAAATATCTGGATTGTCCGGCCTCGTGAAAAACCCACTCTCTTTGAAGTTCTCCTTTGGGCAGAGCTTGTAGACGGCAGAGATACTTTATTTGTTTCTTGGGAGTTTTGGACGCCTCTTTTTCCTGCTCAAAAATCTTGACAACGGAAATAGGCGGTTTCCAAATGAGCGGCGAGCCCTGCCTGAATGCAAAAACAACCTGACAAGGCGGAGACACATCCATGGTTTGTCCATCCATCCATCCATTATCTGTACCCGCTTTATCCGTTTCCGGGTCACGGGGGTCTGTCGGAGCCTATCCCGACGCATACCAGGCGAAAGGCAGGGGTACACCCTGGACAGGTCGCCAGTCTATCCAGGGCCACATACAAACAACCAATCACACTCACATTCACACCTAGGGAGAATTTAGGAAGATCAATTAACCTACGCTGCATGTTTTTGGACTGTGGGAGGAAGCCGGAGTACCCGGAGGAAACCCACGCAAGCACGGGGAGAACATGCAAACTCCACACAGAAAGACCCACCGGGCTGGGAATTGAACCAGGAACCTTCTTGCTGTGAGGCAACAGTGCTAACCACTAAGCCACCGTGCTGCCCCTCCATGGTTTGTCTCTTGGTTTATTTTAGGAGTGAACACTTTTCTTTAGAGACTAAAAAAAGAGAGGGGAGGGAACGTAAAAAAAAACCCCAATAAAACAGCCATGCTCAGAGATCTGGACAGAGAGGTGCTGGAGTTGCAGCTGTCTCCTCATGGAGATCCAGGATGGAGATGATCTCTGTCTTCCACAACTGTTCAACAACTCCTGCAGGAAGCCAACATTTATCTGGACCGAACCTGCTCTTCTTAAAGCTCTGATGTCTTTCATCTCTCTGAACACTGTGGTTCTCAACCTGCTCGTCATCATCTCAGTCTCCCACTTCAGGCAGAAATGAACTTTTATAGTGTAATCCAGAGTCTGATGTTTAGAATTGTGAAGATTTATTTACATGGTCTGGGGGTAAAATGTTCTTTACTCTAGATATTTAGAAATGATTTATGAGTAACTGATGTTTTTTCGTGTCCTTCCAGGCAGCTCCACACACCCACTAACATCCTCCTCCTCTCTCTGGGGGTCGCAGATTTTCTCGTGGGTCTCCTGTTGATGCCTTTAGAAATCTACCGGAGCACATCCTGCTGGTTTCTTGGAGATATTATTTGTGCCCTGTATTTATGTATTTCATGTCACATACTCACAGTTTCAATTGGAAACATTATTCTCGTATCAGTTGACCGTTATGTGGCTATTTGTCATCCTCTGCATTACTCCACCAGAATAACTTTGACCAGAACAAAAACCTTGGTGTTTCTCTGTTGGCTCTGGTATGGTGTCTACAGCAGTTTTTGTGTGAAGGATGAGCTGATTCAACCAGGCAGGAGTAATTCATGCATTGGAGAATGTACAATTACCGTCAATTTTTTTACAGGAACTGTGGATCTCATTTTATCTTTTATATTTCCAGTTACAGTCATTGTAGTTTTGTACATGAGAGTGTTTGTGGTTGCTGTGTCTCAGGCTCGTGCAATGCGTTCTCACAGTTTAGTTATCAACCTCCAGCATTCAGTGAACCTAAAAGAAAGGAGATCTGAGTTGAAAGCAGCCAGAAGTCTTGGTGTTCTTGTATTTGTATATCTAATATGCTTCAGCCCATATTATGTTTACTCTCTTGTTGTTGTTAACTTGACCAGTACATCATATGCATCTTTTATCTTTATTTTGTCTTATTTAAATTCCTGTCTAAATCCCATAATCTATGCCCTGTTCTACTCCTGGTTCAGAAAAGCTGTTAAACTGATTGTCACTCTGCAGATCCTGCAGCCGGGCTCCTCGGAGACCAACGTGTTGTAGAGAGACAGTGGACTGATGGAGATGACACATGTATGCAGAGACTTACAGTCGGTAAATTGATTAACTTGGAGGTTTCGGAAACGTAAAAGCACATTCTTCTCTTGATTGCTGTCTGAAAACTACATTTTAGGATCTAGTATTTATTTTAGTTGAAATCACAGTGCTGTCAAAATAGCCTTGATGTAAACAACTTTTATCATATCATATTATTGTCTGTGTAGATACACATACATATATATGGGATAGAGAGACACGTATATTATAATATACTGTATATAATTTATATATATATGTTATTAGAAGTCAAAAGCAGAAACTATAGAAAAAATGATCATGACTCCTATATTTAAACAAAAGTGAAATTTTCAGCAGATACATCCCAACTGTTGATTCACCCCACACTGACCTGTTGAGAGATACTAAATTTGTATTTCATTGTAAATTGTAAAAAAAAGAAAAAAAATTAAAGTCTTTCAACCACATAAAGACTTTTGTGTGCATCGTTATGATTTCAGGATATCACAAATGAAATTTCAAAGTATTCTGTAAAATGTTTTAAATGTGAATGAAATATGAACTAGTTTTAGTTTTATTGGGTTTTTAATATTTACTATTTTATCGTTAGTCTGCTCTAACATTTTGTGACCTTGTTTCATCTCAAGTGTTTTCAGGTTCTTCTCACAGGCTCCCATAGCAGCACCTAAACATACTGTCTCTTTTCTCTGTGTTGTCTCTCCGTAATGTTGAGCCAGTGTCTCAACAATGTGCTTGCTTTGAACTTTGCACAGAAATCCCAATAAACTGTTAAAAAGGTGTCATGTTTTTATCCTTCATTCAAGGACATTAATTATTTCAAGAGGACATCTTTAGCAGCAGCTGCTCCCTGCTCCAGTCAGAGGTGAATACGTTCAGCCTGCTGCTGCATCATGGAAATGAACTGCTGAACTGCTCTCTCTATGTGTTATTGATACAGTCATTTGTACTTTGATGCATTCTTTTTGATTATCTCATATTTGGTTATGTTTAGGTTGTTTAAACCTAACAATACTACTGGACGATGTGTAATAAACAAAGATGTGTTAAAACAGGAGGGAAATGATAGGGTTAAACTTTAATACACTCTTTGTTTAATCTCATTGTTATTTTACGCACTGTACACTGCTTGTCTTATAAGATAATTGTACACGTCAGAGAATATATCTTGTACAAGTTGCTTATCTTCATGTCATCTGTGACCTCCTTACTTTCAATAAAAGCCTTAAGAGGCCATCAGAGAGGGGGTCGGACAGAGACGAGAGCAGCGGAGATGTGGCTGAGTTCTCTGTCCGTCCTCCGTGATGATGTATGAAAATTTCTGACTTTTTCTTTCTTCCTTATTGTGTGTTTAATAAATGTTTAGGTCGTTTAAACCTGACAGTTATACTTGAAAGCGTTGACATGGATAAACAGCCAGCCAAACTCCTTTACAAGAGCCACTAAAGTGAGGACGCTCGTACCTTTATTTACTCCTTCCACAGCAGGTAAGTTGAGGTGAAAACATTAAATTGGATTAAAACTAAAAAAAAAAGTTATTGCTTTCTGAAGGACACACACACTGGAGTATCTTGGATTAGATGTACCAATCTTCAGATGAAACAATTGTCGTGGAAAAAATAGTCGGTGGAAGAAAGAGCAAAAGTCTACTGTCTTCGTACACTCGTTTATTTAAAATCAACCGTGAATAAACCGAGCAGAGGGGTCTGCAGAGTCCTAAGGCTAAATGAAGGGAGGCGTCTTTTATACAGAAAACATGAATTTCCGGACAAAGGCATATACATTAAAAAGGCGCTTGCACTTTACAGTGAGGGCGCGCTCATTTCATGACAAAGGGGTTTTCGCTGGGTGGCGATCTGTTGCGTGTAAGCGCCTGATAACAGAAGTTCTCCCTACTCGACTCCACTCCATCTATGATGACTTCAGTGGCATGCAGAGACCAGCTGATTACCCAGCACATGGTAACTCAGCCATCACAACGGTCGGCGCCTCCCTTTTTTGACCCCTCCCCTAGCAGGGATGGTTGTTTCTACTGTGGAGAATGGACATTGGGCACATGAGTGTCCAGTGAAGGCCCGTCAGCGCAGAGGATACGGAAATGGACGCAGGGGAGGCAGAGAGCATTTTCAGTGGCCACTACAACCAGACCCCCCCTTTCATCGTCATCATCAACCGAACTGAGGCGGGGTGGAGGTTGGAGTTCTGGATGACAAATCACCTGGAGGTACACCTCAGCTCTTGACAGATAAGAACTCACACACACTCCTACATCACCCCGATGAAGAAATGTTCTGCATCTCCCCTCCATAACTGTGACTGCTGTTGGAAAATTTGTTTTAATAATCTGTTGAATTTATTGCTACTTACTCTGTAATTCGTTCATCTGAATTGCCAGGTATAAAATTAGGCAGTAGATATCTTTACTCTGTGAGTGCCAGTGGATCAGAAACCAAAGAAAATTTTTCTGTCCCTCTGACATGCACAGCTGACTCCCACACACCATTCAAACATTCATTTTTAATCTCTGAATGCTGCCCCTTTAACCTGCTTGGGCGTGACCTCATGCTTGTTGTCCCATTTCATGACAAAGGGGTTTTGCTCCACGTCCGGAGCGCGCACATTCCATGACAAAGGGGTTTGCTCCACGTCCGAAGCGCACACATTCCATGACAAAGGAGCATATGTTCCACGTCTGGGCATACCTGTTTTCGTGGGGGTCCAATCGGTGGATTGGAATCGGAGGAGAAGTCATGATCTCCTTGGTCATTGTGTAGGAACAGGTGGTAGGAGAAATTACCTTCATGCCTTCAGGGGAGGACCGGAGCCCGAGGCCTAAAGATAGCATGAGGTCACGGCCCAACAGATTAAAAGCGCAGCACTGTGATAACAGGAAAGAGTGTTTTAATGGGGGGAGATTATCAACAGAGCAAGATAGAGGGACTGTAAAGTGTTCTTTTATTTCTGTGCCACTAGCACCCAAAGAGTAAAGAAATTTACCACTAAGTTTAGTACCAGGCAAATCAGCTGATTTAACCACTGAAAATGTTGCACCAGAGTCCACAATAAAAATAATATTTTTACCAGCAACTGTCATTTTAAACAGAGGAAGATTCAAAATGCTTTCTTCAGTTGGGCAATGAAATAATGTGTGTGTGCGTGTGTGTGTGTGTGTGGTTCCTCATCCGACGTGCCCACCGGATCTACACCCCGCTTCGCCTTTCAGTCCGAATAATAGGTTTTAAATTGCTCTCCTCTTTGGCCTCTATAGTTGCCTCTTTTTTTGCGCTTGTGTAGTTTTAATGGCCCAGTGTCCTTTTTCTCCACAATAAAAGCAAGTGTCACTTGAGCGTTTTGGGGGTACATCGGTGCAGGAGAAAGAAATCCGGCAGGAGAGTCAGCGGATGCTGTAGCAGCGTGGAGCAGGCGCAACTGGGCTCGGTGGATTATGTCATCTTTCTCCTTTTGTGGGTCGTTTCCTGGTCTTTAAGTCTTTTTTGCTGATGGTCAGCGTGTCTCAGGATGTCATCTAGACGCACGGAAGCTTTCTGCCACCCGATGCAGGAGTCTTTTGTCATGGCACTCAGGGGGCTCAGGAGTCCATCCAGGAAGCTCTGTTTGAGGTGACTCTAGTAGGGGGTCATAATAGGGCCGGGGTAGGGATCAGGCTTAGTCATTCCACTGTAATCATCGTGGATCGACTGGAGACGGAGAAGGTAGTTGTCCACCTCCTCTCCCTCTTTTTGGGTACACGCTGTGATTTTTGACAGGTCACATGCGATTGGGAAGCTATCTCGGAAAGCTTGGAGGAAGTTAGTGACCCAGTTTCTGTAGTCAATGTCGTCTTCGATGTCACCGTCACGTAGGTTGGCTGTGGTCCAGTTTGGAGTTGCAGGTTGACGGTGATGGAGGAATTGTGGCTTCAGCAGGGCAAACTGAGCTGGGGTGAGAAGGTTGAGGAGAACTCTGGACATTTCAGAGGATGTGGGGACATAGTCTCTGATAAAGTCTTTAAATGCATTGGCAAGGGCTTGTCCGCCCCTTTCTGGCTTTGGTAGGTGTTTAGAGGCCACGATGATGTCATCCACAGTCCAGGGACGGTAGACGTAGGCGGGTAGTCCTTGTGGTCCGGCAACCTGAACCATGAGGGCAGTGAACACCTTATTTGTGGCTGAGCGTAGATGCATTTGGGAGGGGGGGGAGGATTTAGAGTTTTTGAAAAGAATTTCAGAGTTATTGGGTTGGATATCGGGGATCAGGGATGATGAGTGTCCAGTAGATGATGGCAGAGAGAAGGTGGGAGGTCTCAGGGACGTGTGGGTCTGGTCTGCAGTAGGAGTAGAGGAGGAGGAGCCGTCTGCCGACGAATCAGGGGCTAGGCCACGTCTGGGCGCTCCCGATTGGTCTGCTGGTGTAGAGGGTGGTGGTTGGTAAGGCGGAGGGGTGGAGTCCAGTGAGGCGTCGACCGAGGATCCCTACAGGTTCTGCATAGAGGGATACAGAGAACTACTAACAGTGTTATCATTCTTTGCATCAGTTTCATTAAGTTCGTTCTTTTTTTCCTTTTTTTTGTTTTTTGTTATTTTCAAGGCAGTTAGGTTTTTGCATGCTTCTTGGTGTTCACCCTTATCACACTCAGTTTCCCACAATTTTAAGCATTCATCCATTCTTATCATTTGTTGGACATCGTGTGATTTCACTTTTTTGTTATTACTTAGTTGTCGGTTTCTATCCTCAGTTAACTTTTCACGCAATTGTTTTAGTAGAATTGTACTAGATCAGAGGTAATTGTCAGAGATCCCCCTTCAGGGAAACCGAAATTATCACACCAATAGTAAACAAATTCACATGAATCTTTCCCGTATTTGTCTTTCATAAATATAATTAAATTCGAATCTGTTTTGTTCTTTTTTTTTTTTGTTAATTTTCTGGTTGCTGTGCCTTATTAACATGTTACCCATGTTTCCTAACCTGATCTCGTGACGTCTACTCACAGGACTGAATGCATATTAAGCTCACGGGACTGAGAGTTCGATCTTGTCTTAGCTAGGGCTCACAATATACTAATGGGTTCGCTTTACAACCTGATCTCGCATAGCTCACAGGACTTAAAAAATTGGTCTTGCCTCAGCGTCGACTCACAACTCTGGGTGCCGCTAGAATAACTCGGTTTTGGCCTCCTGGAAGTTATGGTACGTTATGTCCCGAGTATCCAGGATATGAGAGAAAAAAAAATTAATCTCTTCTCTTCGACACCAAAACCTTGTTATCTAAAATTCAGAGTTTGATTGGATCTAAATCAATTTTTGAGCTGGTTTTTGTTCACCAGTTCACTGATTCAATCCGATCTCATTCTGATGCGTGCAAAAACCTGATCTTGCTTAAGCATTATCGTATCTTTCAACGATCTCTTTTCAGAACATCAACCAGAAAATTAATGAAGACAGTTGACTGTAGAATTATATAAAAAAATCTTTGTTCTTATTTCATTTAGGTTTTAGAATTTGGTAAAAAATGTTTTATCCTATGGGCTCCAATCTGAGCCTTTTAATCTTTTGGATAGAATGGGAAAAAAATACTTCTCACTGTTTACTTTTCCCAGAGTGAGTTCGGAGATGCCGTCACGGTCGACTGAGATCTCAGGTAGAAGTCCTCTCTCTCCGAAGCGCTAAGCGAGGTAGTGAGGATGAATCTCTGCAGATTCAGGTGGCCAACCCGTCATCCGGATCTCAGCGGCCTGCTTGGCATCCCACTTCTGACACCAAATTGTCGTGGATAAAATAGTCGGTGGAAGAAAGAGCAAAAGTCTACTGTCTTCGTACACTCGTTTATTTAAAATCAACCGTGAATAAACCGAGCGGAGGGGTCTGCAGAGTCCTAAGGCTAAATGAAGGGAGGCGTCTTTTATACGGAAAACATGAATTTCCGGACAAAGGCATATACATTAAAAAGGCGCTTGCGCTTTACAGTGAGGGCGCGCTCATTTCATGACAAAGGGGTTTTCGCTGGGTGGCGGGTGCGCGCCCATTTCATGACAAAGGGGTTTTGCTCCACGTCCGGAGCGCGCACATTCCATGACAAAGGGGTTTGCTCCGCGTCCGAAGCGCACACATTCCATGACAAAGGGGTTTGCTCCACGTCCGAAGCGCACACATTCCATGACAAAGGAGCATATGTTCCTCGTCTGGGCATACCTGTTTTCGTGACAAAGAGATATGCATTTTACAATAGATGTGTCTTCTGACCGGCAGTTCTTGTGGCAACGTTCTTTTGTTCACGTCGCCAATAGTACAGAGAAGGTGTCATTTATCAGGCTGGAGTCAGGATGTGAAGTGGTGTGTGGGGAGGGGGGAACGTCTGAGAGCTGCATCCAAAGAATTACAAAGAAAGTAAGGGGTGTAATATAAAAATTCCACTACACTTCACTCCTCTTGATCCTGTATGGATCACCATGATTGGTAAAGAAAACTCGAATAAATTCAAAATGAAAATAATAACCAGCTTCGGAAACATCAGGAAAATCACACCCTTCAAGGTTTAAGATAAACCATCATACAGGAAGTTGGTAGGTTAATTACCTAAACAATGGTGTCCGTATCTGAGTTTTCTAAGGAGGCAAGGTCAGAGTGGTCGCTTTCAGAGACAAAATCGGAGAAGGGAGGGTCTGTGTCAAGTAGTGGCAGAGGATTTTACAGGAGTTCAGGGGCACGCTGACCAATAGCAGTATTAATCAATCTGACTACAAGAGCTCTTAGACACGGAACGCAGCAACACCCGCAGAGTGTTAAAATGGATGCAAAATACAGCAACAGACATAAGGGCGGATGTGACCAAAGTCTTATGTTGGCCAAAAACAGATAACCAGGAGTCCCACATTGAAGTATTAACACCTGAGTGTTTCTTCATCTTGTTGCTAAGGGTGCGGAGGCCTTCAACAGCTCTAGTTAGTTTGCCCATTGGGGCTGTGTTATTAGGTAGGAAGACACAACAGTCCGATGAAAATAGAGAGCATACACCTCCTTTCTCAGCCAGGAGCATGTCTACAGCAATTCTGTTTTGAAAATTCATCAACGACATTCCACTAAGCTGCTCATGAACTGCAAGGAATCCGTCACGGGAGTAATTGGCCAAACGTTGAACATTGTAGTGAATGTAATTAATCCTGTCAACATTTTTGTTAATCGTGCACCACCAACAAAGAGAAGATTCAAACCCGGCAGAGATCTGATTTACTAGTTTATATTGGTCAGGGACTCCTCGGGGGATTCCTATGGCATCAATATAAGTCGGATTTGGAGGGTGGTTAAGGGAACGCTTGTTGCGAACATGTATGTCAGAGAGGCCAGATTCAGTAAGAACGAGGGTAGGCATGATTAAGGTGACAGGAGCGCAAATACCAGTCCAATTATGAGGAAGGGTGCTGCGGAGGGTACGAGTTCCACACCACCACCATAAGTCGGCGCGTGCCACATTAAATTTGGTAGTTGGGGAAGTTATGGAGGAACAGAAGGAAGCGTTCATGGAGCCGACGACCACCCTGCCGGAGGGAGACGTAAAACAGGAAAAGTTACCGATGGCTACCTCAGCACTGAAGAATGGGGGCGAGGCATAGCGGGATGTGACAGAGAAAGGAGTATCCCAGGCAGAGCAGGGAGGCTCAGGGTTAGAGTTGGAAAGTATAGAAGCGAGGCAGGTGACGTTTAACTCAGCTGGGGGAGGGACGACACGGAGTAGTGGCCGGGGTCCTAGACATACAACACAATCAGTTTTGACTGAGAGACCAATTTGTTCAGCCAACAATAACCAGTTGTTAGTTTCGCCAATAGTCGCCAACAGTTGGCAACAATGCCTTTCCTGTTAACTTTTTTTCACCACGTATGCTTGTATCAAAATAAAAGCCTACCAACGATTTGTATATATTACAATACAAGAAAAAGTTCCTGTCAAAGTCATGAACATATTATGAGTATAATATTACATGATTGCCTTTAAGTCGTAATTCTCTGCTGCCTGTATTTACAAGATTGTGGTGCTAGGATTAAGATATACAGGATGTCAGAGCCAAATGGGCCTATAGCGTGTCTGTTTCTTCACTTGATTACATTTACATACAACATGTCATGTGACTGCTTTGTTTCTCTGCGATAAAAGGGGCCGCAGCAAAGAGGAAGACGGGAATGGCCAGGAATAGCCATGGGTGTTACACCTTGGCGTCGGCCAATAGTCATTTATTTATTTATAAATTCAAGGTAGTCTTATAGAGATACAGGGTCTTATATTTAATAGAGACCTTTTTTAGACTATAAAAACATTACAATAAATAATAGAAAAAAAAATGTATAAAAATATGCAAAGTTTCTCAATATCAAGAGCTGCATAGAAATCATCAATATGATTATGCACTACACTGGCCTACGGGATAAGGAAAGAGAAGGCGTTTGACTGTGTCTCTCATGGTATTCTGTGGGGGGTTGCTCTGTGAGTATGGTGGTCCAGATTGGGAATGACAGGATTTCATTCCTGGGAGCAATTCATTCCTTCATACACAGCAATTCATTCCTTCATACACTGGGAGGAGACCCTGGGGAAGACCTAGGACACACTGGAGAGACACAGAGAGTTATACTTCGAGTTATACTTCGAGTTATACTTCGAAGCGTTGACATAGATAAACAGCCAGCCAAACTCCTTTACAAGAGCCACTAAAGTGAGGATGCTCATACCTTTATTTACTCCTTCTACAGCAGGTTAAGGTGACAACATTAAATTGGATTAAAACTAAAAAAAAAAGTTATTGCTTTCTGAAGGACACACACACTGGAGTAGCCTTTTTCCATTTTAACAAATACACTTTCCAGAAATCTTTCTGCGATATATTTTTCATCACCAACCGGTACCTCTCATTGAGAGGATTTACTGCTTTCATTACCTGTGATCACAAAAAAGTACTCTGCTTTAAAACATATGTTTTAACCACATGTAGGTCTTAAGCTCACCTACCAGTCACTCACTCAAACACACTGATTATTATTATTATTATTATTGTTATTGTTATTGTTATTGTTATTGCTATTGTTATTGTTATTGTTATTGTTATTGTTATTATTATTATTATTATTATTATTATTATTATTGTTATTATTATTATTATTATTATTATTATTATTGTTATTATTATTCTAAGGAACCCATTTCTCTCAACAAATGGGGAATTCCAACCTCCCTTTCTTATTCAGAACTTCTCAGTGGACAGTTCTTTAACTTTTGGACTCAATATTTCGCAACAATCTCTGATCCATAACACTGGAATCATTCCAGGGAACACCTTTCTACTCAAAGAAAGTGTTTTCTTAATAAAGGGGAATTTTAGCCTCCTTTTCTTATTCAGAACTTCTCAGCAACTAATTCTCGACCGTGGCCCCTGAATTTATCAACGGACAAATCTGGGTCATCGAAATCAGCAGAATTCAACATCAAATAAATCTTGATAAAAATAAAGTGATTTGGTATTTGTGAATCCCATTAGTGAAACATGAACGAAAGTAAAACTTAGCAATGTGCTGTTTTTAACACACCGTTTTTTTATGATATTACACATTTTCATTGATATATATATATATATATATATATATATATATATATATATATATATATATATATATATATATATATATATATATATATATATATATATATTTTTTTTTTTTTTTTGCTCTAACTTCCCTGAAATAACAGCTCCAACTTTTCTTACATTTGACGACTGTCAGAATAATAATGGGGGAGGAGTTTCTTCAGAGACTAAACACAGAGAGGGGAGGGAACGTAAAAAACCCAATAAAACAGCCATGCTCACAGATCTGGACAGAGAGCTGCTGGAGCTGCAGCTGTCTCCTCATGGAGATCCTGGATGGAGATGATTTGTGTTTTCCACAACTGTTTAACAACTCCTGCAGGAAGCCAACATTTACCTGGACTGAAGCTGCTCTTCTTAAAGCTCTGATGTCTTTCATCTCTCTGAACACTGTGGTTCTCAACCTGCTCGTCATCATCTCAGTCTCCCACTTCAGGCAGAAATGAACTTTTATAGTGTAATCCAGAGTCTGATATTGAATATTTATTTAGATAATCTGATGGAAAAATGTTCTTTACTGTAGATATTTTAAAATGATTTATTAGTAACTGATGTTTTTCTGTGTCCTTCCAGGCAGCTCCACACACCCACTAACATCCTCCTCCTCTCTCTCGCGGTGGCAGATTTTCTCGTGGGTCTCCTGTTGATGCCTTTAGAAATCCATCGGAGCACATCTTGCTGGTTTCTTGGAGTTCATATTTGTGTCCTGTATTCCTATATTTCATGGCATGTTCAAACAGTTTCAGTAGCAAACATCATTCTCATATCAGTTGACCGTTATGTGGCTATTTGTCATCCTCTGCATTACTCCACCAGAATAACTTTGACAAGAACAAAAACCTTGGTTTGTCTCTGCTGGCTCTGGTATGGTTTCTACAGCAGTTTTTATGTGCGGGATGAGCTGATTGAACCAGGCAGAAGTAATTCATGCATTGGAGAATGTACACTTATCATAAATTTTTTTACAGGAACTGTGGATCTCATTTTATCTTTTATATTTCCAGTTACAGTCATTGTAGTTTTGTACACGAGAGTGTTTGTGGTTGCTGTGTCTCAGGCTCGTGCAATGCGCTCTCACATTTTAGTTATCAACCGCCAGCATTCAGTGAACCTAAAAGAAAAAAGATCTGAGTTGAAAGCAGCCAGGGGTCTTGGGATTCTTCTATTTGTATATCTAATATGCTTCAGCCCATATTATGTTTACTCTCTTGTTGTTGTTAACTTGACCAGTACATCATATGCATCTTTTATCTTTATTCTGTCTTATGTAAATTCCTGTCTAAACCCCATAATCTATGCCCTGTTCTACTCCTGGTTCAGAAAAGCTGTTAAACTGATTGTCACTCTGCAGATCCTGCAGCCGGGCTCCTCGGAGACCAACGTGTTGTAGAGAGACAGTGGACTGATGGAGATGACACATGTATGCAGAGACTTACAGTCGGTAAATTAATTAACCTGGAGGTTTGGGAAACGTTGAAGGAAAATCTTGTCTTGATAGCTGGCAAAAAGCTACATTTTACTTCTATTATTTTAGACTCTACTATTTATTTTTGTTGAAATTTTAGAGCTGCAAATATCCTTGATGTAACCAACTTAATCATATTTTTGTGTGTATAGATAAACACATACATATATATACAATAAAGATAACTGTAATATAATATACTGTATATAATTTAGATATATTATTAGACGTCATAAACAGAAACTATAGAAAAAACAATCATGACTGTTATATTTAAACAAGAGTGAAAGTAGTTTCAGCAGATACATCCCCACTGTTGATTCACCCCACACTGAGCTGTTGCGGGACACAACATTTTTATGTCATTGTAAATTGTAAAAAAAAAAGGAAAAAATTAAAGTCTTTCAACCACATAAAGACCTTTGTGTGCATCGTTGTGATTTCAGGATATCACAAATGAAATCTCAAAGTATTCTGTAAAATGTTTTAAATGTGAATGAAACATGAACTAGTTTTAGTTTTATTGGTTTCTAATATTTACTATTTTATCGTTAGTCTGCTCTATCATTTTGTAACTTTCTTTCTGCTCAAGTGTTTTCAGGTTCTTCTCACAGGCTCCCATAGCAGAACCTAAACATGCTGTCTCTTTTCTCTGTGTTGTCTCTCCGTAATGTTGAGCCAGTGTCTCCACAATCTGCTTGTTGTGAACTTTGTTTTCTTGCACAGAAATGACAATAAACTGTTAAAAGGGTGTCATGTTTTTATCCTTCATTCAAGGACATTAATTATTTCAAGAGGACATCTTCAGCAGCAGCTGCTCCCTGCTCCAGTCAGAGGTGAAGACGTTCAGCCTGCTGCTGCGTCATGGAAATGAACTGCTGAACTGCCCTCTCTATGAGTTATACTTCGAAGCGTTTACATAGATAAACAGCCATCCAAACTCCTTTACAAGAGCCACTAAAGTGAGGATGCTCGTACCTTTATTTACTCCTTCTAAAGCAGGTAAGTTGAGTCGACAACATTAAATTGGATTAAAACTAAAAAAGAGATATTTGCTTTCTGAATGACACACACTCTGGAGTAGATTGGATTAGATGTAACAATCTGCGGTTCAAACTATGCCTTTCCTTTACCAAAATAAAAGCCTAACGATTTGTGTATATAACAATACAAAAAAAAGTTTCACCACCTAACTAAGAATCCCGTTAACATATAGAACATATTCAAGGTTGAACAATTGCATATGTGCAAAGCGACACCTGCTTATCTTGTACTGATCCAGCACTACTGAATAATAGTCATTTATTTATTTCACTTCAATTCAATTCAATTCAATTCAATTCAATTCAATTCAATTCAATTCAATTCAATTCAATTCAATTCAATTCAATTCAATTCAGTTCAAACTTTCCTTTAAGAGGGAAACAAACCTTGAGCAGGACCTGGATCATAAGGGGGGACCCTCCTGCTGAAGGCCAGTCAGGTAGAACAGGAAGTAAAGAAAGAAGAGAGAGACAGACACATCGTCAAAAGTACAAAACAGGATACAAAAGTATAATTATCCATTAGCAGCACAACTAAGAGTTCTATGTATAGGGGGAGTGGTGGGAGTGGTGGGCTTGGGCGTGGTGGGCTTGGGCGTGGAGGACCCAGGTTCAAGCACAGGGCTGCCCACAATGGTAAATCAGCATTATATAGCAGCCCCACTGCTCACTAGTGAAACTAGTTGATGGGTTAAAAGCAGAGAATAATTTTGGTGTGCATCGTACATACAGCGTGTGCATGATGTCCACACTGACAAGAATGATCAGAAAAAAAAAAAATTATGAGTAAATGAATAGTTGATGATCCACAAAGACGAGGACTGCAGGTCAGGATGTCAGCAGGTACCAAACTCTGCTGTAAAATGCTGTGGTCTATGGTATCAAAAGCAGCGCTGAGGTCCAGCAGAACCAGTATGGACACTAACCCATTATCTGAAGCCATAAGAAGGTCATTTGAGACTCGAACCAGTGCTGTTTTTGTGCTATGATGCACTCTGAACCCTGACTGAAAAATTTCAAATGTATCATTTCTATACAAATGGTCACACAGCTGGCTTGCAACCACCCTTTCCAGAATTTTAGAGATAAATGGAAGGTTGGAAATCGGTCTATAATTAGCTAAAATGTCTGGGTCAAGAGAGGGTTTTTTAAGTAATGGTTTGATTACTGCAACTTTAAAAGCCTGTGGGACATATCCTAAGACTAGGGACAAATTGATCTGGTCCAGTATTGTCATACCAATGATAGAGAACACATTTTTGAGTAGTCGAGTTGGGATGGGGCAGCACGGTGGCTTAGTGGTTAGCACTGTTGCCTCACAGCAAGAAGGTTCCCGGTTCAATTCCCGGCCCGGTGGGTCTTTCTGTGTGGAGTTTGCATGTTCTCCCTGTGTTTGCGTGGGTTTCCTCCGGGTACTCCGGCTTCCTCCCACAGTCCAAAAACATGCAGAGTAGGTTAATTGATCTTTCTAAATTCTCCCTAGGTGTGAATGTGAGCGTGATTGGTTGCTTGTATGTGGCCCTGGATGGACTGGCGACCTGTCCAGGGTGTACCCCTGCCTTTCGCCTGATATGCGTCGGGATAGGCTCCGACAGACCCCCGTGACCCGGAAACGGATTAAGCGGGTACAGATAATGGATGGATGGAGTTGGGATGGGGTCTAACAGACACGTGGATGATTTAGCACTATTGACGACTGAGGTGGGCAGCGCGGTGGCTTTAGTGGTTAGCACTGTTGCCTCACAACACGAAGTTCCTGGTTCGATTCCTGGCCTGGTGGGTCTTTCTGTGTGGAGTTTGCATGTTCTCCCTGTGCTTGGGTGGGTTCCCTCGGGGTACTCCGGCTTCCTCCCACAGTCCAAAAACATCCAGGGTAGGTTAATTGATCATTATAAATTCTCCCTGGGAGTGATTGGTTGTTTGTCTTCCATGTGGCCCTGGATAGACTGGTCACCTGTCCAGGGTAAAATGTCTCATCCCTGCCTTTTGCCTACTATGCGTTGGGATAGGCTGGCACTGATTCAAACCTTTGGCTCCTATGAAGTTAACTACTTGTGTAATTGTGTGTCATTATTTTGGGTTTCTTTTTTTTCTGTTTTATTTTGAAAGGCTGCACCCTTGTTTAATTATTTTTTGATTTATTTTAGATTATTATGTTTATTAGGTAGATTGTTAGGTTTATTGTTTCATTGTGTGTTCTCTTTTGGCTGTGGAAGTGTTTTGGAGCAGTAAAGTAGTGCTGTTTGGGGATTTAGATCTTATCCACAGACATAGGCAGGGACATATGTTGCTGATAAAAAACATCCTAACCAGAGGAAGTGGAGATAAGGAACACCTTTGATCAGGAGGACTGGGCACTCAATGGAACCTCACCCCGACCAGAGACAGAGGCAGTCTTACACAGCAGGGGAGGAGGCAGGACTCCAAGGAAGATCCCCAATAATGTGTAATTATGCAAACTCTGTTAAAACAGGGAGAGGGTCAGACTTAATGACCTGACAAACAACTCTGTTGCTTTCAGGGAAAGAAAGGAGACCCAAAGCTATGTACTCTAGTCAATCCTCTGAAATAAATATTGTTAATTAAGACAGGATTGTCAGGATTCTTCTATCTCTTCTTTCAAACAAGTACGCCAGAATGATCTTACACATTTTAAGATATTTATTGTGTACTGAGTAAGAACCTCCTCTCCTACATTTGGGTCCTGCTACAATTTCTGAATCATGACAGAATCGACCAGCCACAACCATGGACCACATAGGAAAGCATATGAGGCAGTTTAAGTTTCTCTATCAAAGAAAGGAGGATACTATGGGGTATCGGCCGGAGGAGGAATCACCCTTCTGAAGAACTAGCCTGGTGCTGGGAGGTCCTCAGAGCATTCAGACTCAGTGCAGACACCGATGGAGATGTCATTGTTGCTGAAAACTCCCTTCTGTCGCTGTTCCTGAGGGGATCCTGGCTGCCCCTCAACCTGTTTCTGTTCCTGAGGTGGTCCCGGATGCCCCCCAGCATGTTTCTGTTCCGCTACATCCTGTTCTGAGGGCGAAGCTCTTGCCCGGGTCTGTGGCTCCAGCCAGCGCCGAGACTCCTACCTGGAACACAACCCCAAGCCTGACTCTGGACACTGTCACATGTTTGTCAGTTCCTGTCTGCTGAACGGTGTCTCTGCCGTGGGCCTGGAACTGGGGCCGGCCTGGTCATTGGATTGGTCCTGCTCTGTCTGTGTTTTGGCTAAATTTTGGCTCATGGGCCAGAGTTTGAAGCCTCTGATCTACGCTGTGGACATACAAATTATGTCACTGCTATGATCCGATTGCCTCCCCATGGTCTTAGGACATAATGGGCTGCAGTAGATGGTAACTAGACATGCAAACCAAGTTTAAATACGTGTGTTTAGATTTCTAGGGTAATTTTGAGATAATATTCTAGTTTTAGACTTAAAATCTGAAGTGAAAGATGCAACAGCTGAAAAATGTTGGCTTGGACCGATGGTTACTAGGACAGGTAGGCAGATTGCTCACTTGGGGTCTTACAGGCCTTCTGGCCAAAGTCGCAACCCTGGTCCTCAGGGCCCCTCAGAGTCCTACATGTTGAAGATGTTTCCTTGTTTGAACACATCTAATTATGATTAATTGTCATCATCAGCTTGTCATCAAGATCTATTCAATTTTTCTTACATTGACAACTGTCAGTGTCAATTTTTGCCCATTATTATTGTAATGTCTACATATCAAAAAAACGTCAACGAAACTGTAGTTTCCGTTTGTCAACGGAAACTACAGTTTATACTGTAGAAATGTGAATACATACATAAAGAAATTAGAATTAGAATAATGCGGGAGGAGTGAACAGTTTCTTCAGAGACTAAACACAGAGAGGGGAGGGAACATAAAAAAAACCCAATAAAACAGCCATGCTCAGAGATCTGGACAGAGAGCTGCCGGAGCTGCAGCTGTCTCCTCATGGAGATCCAGGATGGAGATGATCTCTGTTTTCCACAACTGTTCAACAGCTCCTGCAGGAAGCCGACATTTACCTGGACTGAAGCTGCTCTTCTTAAAGCTCTGATGTCTTTCATCTCTCTGAACACTGTGGTTCTCAACCTGCTCGTCATCATCTCAGTCTCCCACTTCAGGCAGAAATGATCTTTTATAGTGTAATCCAGAGTCTGATATTGAATATTTATTTACATAATCTGATGGAAAAATGTTCTTTACTATAGATATTTTGAAATGATTTATGAGTAACTGATGTTTTTCTGTGTCCTTCCAGGCAGCTCCACACACCCACTAACATCCTCCTCCTCTCTCTGGGGGTCTCAGATTTTCTTGTGGGTCTCCTGTTGATGCCTTTAGAAATCCACCGGAGCACATCCTGCTGGTTTCTTGGAGATAATATTTGTGTCCTGTATTTATATATTTCATATCACGTTCCCACAGTTTCAATTGCAAACATTATTCTCATATCAGTTGACCGTTATGTGGCTATTTGCCATCCTCTGCATTACTCCACCAGAATAACTTTGACAAGAACAAAAACCTTGGTTTGTCTCTGTTGGCTCTGGTATGGTGTCTACAGCATTTTTTGTGTGAGGCATGAGCTGATTCATCCAGGCAGGAGTAATTCATGCATTGGAGAATGTACACTTATCATAAACTTTTTTACAGGAACTGTGGATCTCATTATGACTTTTATATTTCCAGTTACAGTCATTGTAGTTTTGTACATGAGAGTATTTGTGGTTGCTGTGTCTCAGGCTCGTGCAATGCGCTCTCATATTTTAGTTATCACCCTCCAGCATTCAGTGAACCTAAAAGAAAGGAGATCTGAGTTGAAAGCAGCCAGGAGTCTTGGGATTCTTGTATTTGTATATCTGATATGCTTCAGCCCATATTATATTTGCTCTCTTGTTGTTGACTTTACCAATGTCTTTGCATCTTTTTTCTTTGTTGTTTTTTATTTTAACTCATGTCTAAACCCCATAATCTATGCCTTGTTCTACTCCTGGTTCAGAAAAACTGTTAAACTCATTGTTACTCTGCAGATCCTGCAGCCGGGCTCCTCTGAGACCAACGTGTTGTAGAGAGACAGTGGACTGATGGAGATGACACATGTATGCAGAGACTTACAGTCGGTAAATTGATTAACTTGGAGGTTTGCGAAAACTAAAATCACATTCTTCTCTTGATATCTGGTAACAAGCAACATTTAAGGATCTACTATTTATATTTGTTGAAATTACAGTGCTGTAAATAGCCTTGATGTAAATAACTTACTTAATCATCTTGTTGTCTGTGTAGATACGCACACACATATATATGCATTAGAGAGACAATTAGTTGTGGGAGAAAGTCCAGCCTTGATGTTTATTATTTCCTTCAGATATAACAATGCTCCTTTTTATATGATAGAAACCTAAGTTTTATTTAACCCTCCTGTCGTGTTCGGGTCAAATCTGACCGTTTTACAACTTATAATACTCATAAATATTATGTTTTACATCTGATTACCTCAAGACCTTATGATATCCTTCACACTGTGTACTTGAACATATAAAAGTGATGATCACCTATTTCATTCAATTTTGAGTGTTTTAATCAACCTTGTTGCACCTTTTGTGTTCCCGGTCAAAAGTGACCGTCATAGGAAATGAATGGGTATCCAGAGTAAATTCATTCAACATACAGAAAACATCCCCATACACACTGCCCCAGCTCACTCACACACTCTCTCACACACACACACACTCACTCACACACACACACACACACACACACACACACTCACTCACACACACACTAGGGAAACCTAGTACTGGAAGGGCTGAAAAAAACCAGGGCATGCGTGTTGTGCTGGACATGACAACCGGTCTCCAAGGGCATAATATTACATGTGACAACTTCTTCACATCACATGCTCTTGGTCAGGAGCTACTGAAAAGAAAGCTCACCATGGTAGGGACAGTGAGGAAGAACAAGCCTGAACTTCCCCCTGCGCTGGTATCGACCAGAGGAAGACAGGCACTCTCATCACAATTTGCATTCACTGACACTCACACTCTTGTGTCATACGTTCCCAAGAAGAACAGAAATGTCATCCTGATGAGCACAGTACACAAAGACGCCGCTGTCAGCACCACAGAGGACAGGAAGCCCCTGATGATCCAGGACTACAACAAGAATAAGGGAGGCGTTGACTGCCTTGATAAGCTTACTGGTACATACACCTGTAAGCGGATGACGGCTCGCTGGCCTGTGGCACTGTTCCACAACATCCTGGATGTGTCAGCTTTCAACGCGTATGTGGTGTGGACAGCAATCGACCCAACCTGGAATCAGGGGAAAAGTTTCAAGAGGAGACTTTTCCTCGCAGACCTGGGGAAAGCTTTGGTGACTCCTCTTATACAGCGACGGCAGCACATTCCCCGCACACCAGCCTCTGCCAGTCTGGTTAGGAGCATGCGCACTCCAGCCCCAGCCGCTGCCCTGGCTGCTCTCCCCCAACAAGGACATTGCCAGAAAAGGAAGCGTTGTGGCCTTTGTGCCCCTAGAGACATCAAAACGAGCCTGACATGCTGCAAATGTAATGCTTATGTTTGCAAGGCCCACTCTGACCTGAGTGTCACATGCCACTCATGTGCATGAATACACACACAAACACACACACACACACACACACACACACACCCTGTTGAGTTTGGTGTTTGGTTTTCCATTTATTTTTTGTATTATATGTTCATTTTGTAGTTCATTTTCAGTGCCCAATTGTATTTTCACTGATGTTATTTAATGTTTACATCTACAAATTGTTGTTAGACACTACTTTTAAATGTTGTTCTCAACTAAAGAATGTTTAATAAAAAAATTGGTGGTGAAATTTTTTTTGTGTGCTAATTTAAGAGCAGTTAAAACAGACCAGTCAATTTTGACCGGGAACACTAAAGTAGGGGGCTGAATGCGAACACGACCGGAGGGTTAAGCATTGAACAAGCAAAGCTTAATACTATACACAATACATAACTTAACATGGAACACATGTAAAATCAAATGTCAAATAAGACAAAGCATTTTCATTAATTTCTTACATTAAATTAAAAAAATCCTATCCCTCTTTCCCTACATGCAGCATTCTGATTTTATTGACATTTCAACAAAAATGCTTAAATATTTGTGAAGAAAATGCCTATATGACAACATAAAATGTTTGATATTCTTTTCTCCTTCTCTGTCACTTTATAACTGTGAGAATAACACAGGACAGGGCTTCCTAGACTCGTGTTTATGATCTGAGTTTAGGATGTAGAATTTCTGCTAACATAAACACTTTTTGTGTACCTCCTGTGACACCGAAACGTTTGACAAAGAACAGAAAGCAGAAGAAAGACATCTGATAAAATAAGATAGCCTTGTAATCTCCTCTTTTGGGATTATAAAATCACAGGGACCCATTTGTCCTGTGCTCATTCTTATCTGTGTTTTATGAATGTGTCTTGGCTGAATAAATATTTTGGATCACATAAAATTAAATTGTGTTGATCCTTAATTCTGCTCTCTGTTTTTGTCTGGTGCAGGGGGCATTAGGAACACAGCAAATTAACATTTTGTGACCCCGACGTGATGTGAATTAAAACTGGTCGAGAAGTTGAAGTTCACTCTTAACAGCAAAGCTCACAGAGTAAATGTATGACTTTGTGTAGAAGTTTCTTTGTCGGACTTTACATCTAGGGAAAATAATCGATTCTCTGTTAAAAATATCACATGTGATTGAAGTAATGTCTGAAATAATGATCAGCTCATTGGTATCTGTACTTAATTTAACTTTGATATGATGGTTGAAAAAAGTCCCCAGATTAGATTGAGAGAAAGCCCAGGAAAGATTCATGAAATGGGCAGGAGAAATCCAGAAACATGGCTTTTTCCTCAAGTAGAATTAAAAGGGGAGGGGTGTATGGTTGAAATTGAACAGTTCCTGTCAATATTACAACAAGCTGCTGAAAGTTTGAAAGCAACTAATCTGGAAAAAGAAAAATCAGAGGTCTTACAGGAAAGGAAGGGGAGAAAGAATTTTGAAAAAGCTGACAGATTTTGTTCAGTTTGCCAGTGCTTTTTGGGAGAAGTAAAAATGACAGTCTTGAAACAGACAGGGGCTGTTCCCATTAATCAGATGCCATTGACTCAGGTTTCTGACTCAGTCTGCAGAGTAAACCTGCACATCACCCCCTCCTGCAGAAAGATTGTTTACCTCACCCCCTCCTGCAGAAAGATTGTTTACCTCACCCCCTCCTTATGCTGCGGTTTCGTCATTTTTAGACTCTTTATCAAAAAACACACATCAGATGACTCAAACTCCTCCATTTAACACCAAACCTATTAATTCTGTTTTTGCCATAATAACTGGAAAGACAGGAAACTTTGGCTCTCCTGTCAGGTAAACAAGGCAAGTGGATTTTTTCAGATAATAATCCTTTAAAGACAGTTTCTCATCCAGTTTTGGTCCCTCCATTATTTGGAAGACTTGATGAGTCTTTACCTTTCACAGGTGGTTTCAAAGTTGTTTATAATTGAGATATATTATTAGATGTCAAAAACAGAAACTGTAGAAAGTGATTAGGACTCCTATATTAAGAGTAAAAGTTTCATCAGAAACATCTCCACTGTTGATTCACCCCTCACTGACCTTTTAAGGGACACTAAATTTTGATTTTACTGTGTTGAAGCGCAGCTTTACCGAGTTCTTTGATAGGAAATAGAATCACTTGACAAACATCAACATCCAATTGTTTAACCTTTTATTAACCACTTATTATTGTACAAGTACAAATATATCTGGAGATCTCAACGCATGTGTAAAGGCCAGCATATAGATGACATCTGACTCTTGCTGGCGCTTTTTTTCTTTTTTAACATAACATCACACCTTTCCATAACATTTTGAACATGTCCTTGAACATTTAGTGTCTTCTAACTTTGTGATCTCACACACCAGACAGTTTTTCCACAACCCTTTTTACCATTCCCTACACTGGATAGTTACCCATAACATAAAATTTTGCATACAGTTACAACACATAGTATGATTTTCTTTAAATCTGTATGAAGAAATAATCACTAGGGAAGTTTTTACCTTCCGCTGTTTATGTAATAATTGCTCGGGGGTCATGTTCTGGGTCTCTGGAAAGCGCCTAGAGACAACTTGTGTTGTAATAGACGACATATAAATAAAATTGAATTGAATTAATCAGTTGGTTACTAAAAAGCATTATATTCTCTACTAATAAGCAGGTGTTTATTAATCATATTCTCCACAAAAAAGCAGGTTTTTAATATTCAGCATGCATATATAATGTACTTTTTTTTTTCATTACCATTTTTGTCAGTGTGGACATCGTGCACACAATGTATGTACGATGCACACCGAAATTGGACCTCTGCTTTTAACTCATCAACTAGTTTCATTAGTGAGCAGTGGGGCTGCTAGCATCAGTGCCTGTGGAGCAATTGGGAGTTAAGGGCCTTGCTCAGGGTCCTCCATGCCCAAGCCCACCACTGTAACCACTAGGCCACTAGGCTAAATTAATTTTCAAGAACTGTAAATTGTAAAAAAATAAAATTAAAAAGTCTTTCTGCTGCGTCATGGAAATGAACTGCTATACTGCTCTCTCTATGAGTTATACTTCGAAGCGTTGACAAACAGCCAGCCAAATTCCTTTTTAAGTGCCAGTAAAGTGAGGATGCTCACATCTTTATTTTCGCCTTCCACAGCAGGTAAGTTTAGGTGACAACATTAAATTGGATTAAAATTTAGAAATAAATAAATAAAAATAAATAAAAAAACCCCCAACATCAGCAACAGGTAAGAATTAATGACTTGTAGGACATTAATACAACAAACAACCCGCTAATAAGGGAGTAAGTATATAATAGAAATACTATTTTTCAGGCGCAACACAGCATGTTATTATATTCATACAAAATTGTCTGAAAAATCATTACTACCAAACATCCAACATGTAAAGAATGCTGAAACTGTTATTGCTTTCTGAGTATACATACACACTGGAGTAGCTTGGATTAGATGTAACAATCTGCAGATGAAACAATGCCTTTCCTGTTAGATTGTTTTTCATCACATTTGCTTGTGTCAAAATAAAAGCCTAAAACTATTTGTATATGTAACAATACAAGAAAAAGTTCCAACAGCCAACTTGAATCCCGTTAACACATAAAACATTGAATATGTGCAAAGCCACACTGGCTGATCCTGTACTGATCCAACACTATTGAATAATAGTCATTTATTTATTTATGCATACAATTTAGTCTTATAATGATACAGGGTCTTCTATTTAATAGAAACCTGTTTTACACTGTAAAAACCTTACAATAAATAATAGAAACAGTTGAATAAAAATATGCAACATTCGTCAATATCAAGAGCTGCGTAGAAATCATCAATATGATTATGCACTACACGGGCCTACCAGATAAGGAAAGAGGTTAAGAATTGTGACATTAAAAAGAAAAATCAACAAAAGGAAAGTTCATTTGTAGTTCCTACAGCATCCATTACACTTATATACAAACGGAAGGTTCTGCAAATTAGGTGATTATGTCCTCTAGCGACTATTAAAACAACTGGAAAATAGATATTTATTACTTTAGACTGCGTCACATCCAGCACTGTTTTGCATTGTTGCATTGTTTTTAACATCAGCAGTGTGTATGTATTTTTTTTCTTTATTCTGTCTTATTTAAATTCCTGTCTAAGCCCCATAATCTATGCTCTGTTTTACTCCTGGTTCAGAAAAACTATTAAACTGATTGTCACTCTGCAGATCCTGCAGCCGGGCTCCTCTGAGACCAACCTGTTGTAGAGAGACAGTGGACTCACTCAGATCATACATGTACTGCTGAGATTTGCTGTCAGTTAATTATTTTTATCTCATGGTTTGTCAAAATATCTTCCCTTGATGCCTGGAGAAAAGCTACATTTTTGTGCAGTTTCCTTTTCTCAATACATTCTACATAGAAATGAAACCCAACATTTTAACCATCAGATTTGAATCTACTATTAATTCAATTCAATACAATTCAATTTTATTTATATAGCGTCTATTACAACACAAGTTGTCTCCAGGATCTTTCCAGAGACCCAGAACATGACCCCCGAGCAATTATTACATAAACAACGGCACGTAAAAACTTCCCTAGTGGAAGAAAAACCTTAAGCCGAACAGTGGCTGGAAAAACTCCCCTTTAAGAGGGAAGAAACCTTGAGCAGGACCTGGCTCATGAGGCGAGACCCTCCTACCGAAGGCCAGCCGGGTAGAGCAAGAAATAAGAAAGAATAGAGACATAGAGACACCATCAAAGGTACAAGACAGGATACAATAGTAACTATCATCAGTAGTCCAATTAGACTTCTGTGTATATGGGTAATATGTGGATAGATGGTGATCCAAGGGGATGAGGACTGCAGGTCGGGATGTCAGCAAATATCCAACATACATCAATGCAGACAGGTGAAGGCAGACACAGGACATGCACAGAAGAGAAAAAGAGGAAAAAAGAGGGGACAGACAAGCACAACAAACTACAAGAACAATGGACCACAATTATTGCTTATGGGATACTGTTAATAACTGAGGATTGAGGGGAAGAAGAGACAGAGAAGGCAAAGAGAAACAGAGGAGGTGAAAGGCACCACTCAGTGGATCATGTTGGTGCCCCCTGCAGCATAGGCCTTTAGCAGCATATCTACACCAAAGCTATATTACTATTTGAGTTTGTTGAAATCATAATTCTTAATTTGATAAAGAACAACTAACTTGCTCTTTTTTCTCTTTTTCTACTTTGATTTTCATGTTCCCCGTATTCTGTTTGAACTACATAAATTTGACAAACATACATGCAAACATTCACATTTATGGCAACAAACTATTTATGTATTAAAGTCTTCACTTTCTCACTCTAGTAACATTTTCTCATGTTTTCAATTTGTATTAGGTTTACAAGAATTTAACAATTATATGCTACATTGAGTAAATTTTTTGTGGTCTACTTTGGATGTCTGATCTTGTAAATATTTCTATGAAAAGTAAATTTTTACTACATTGTATTTTTTGGAAAATATCAAATTACTATAGCATAATTAGCATAGTTTAAACTTTATATGTAAATTGTATTTAAGCTAATATAATTAGACTTGTTCTTGAGGCCAGATGGAGGTTACTAGGCCCCCCTCCCCCCGAAGACAGGCCTGGGACAGAGGCTCGATGGCGAGGGTCTGTGGCCAAGGAGCCCGGCCGATCAAACCCCGAAAGGAAGATGTGGGTCCCCCTTCCCATGGGCTCACCACCTACGGGAGGGGCCCTAGGGTACAGTTGCAGTGTATGCTGGCTGGTGGCCGAAGGCAGGGACCATGGTGGTCAAATCCACGGCTGCAGAAGCTGGTTCTACGGACATTGAACATCACCTCTCTGGTGGGGAAAAAGCATGAGCTGGTGCACAAGGTTTAGAGGTTCTGGCTAAAAATAGTGTGATTTACCACAACACATTGCTCTGGCTCCAGAACCAATTTCCTCCAGTGGAGTTGGACCCAGTACGACTCTGGAGTTGCACAAGGTGAGATGTGTTTTCCTCTGAGGAAACAGAGCATTTTAGTTTTGAGGTGGGCTTTCTATCTCTGAGGCTGAGGTCATAAAGGTTGTTAAGAAGCTCCTGTGGTAGGGCACTAGGGGTGGATGGGTTTCTCCCTGAGTTCATTAAGACTCTGGATGTTGTGGGGCCATCTTGGTTGACACGTCTGTGCAACACTGCATAGACGTTGGCGACAGTGCCTATGGATTGGCAGACTGAGGTGTTGGTACCCCTCTTTAAGAAGGGGGAACGAAGGGTGTTCACCAATTATCGAGGGATTACACTCCTCGGCCTCCCTGGTACGATCTATTTAGGGGTACCGAAGAGGAGGGTCTGCCAGATAGTTGACTCTTGGATTGAAGAGGAACAGTGTGATTTTTGTCCTGGGCATGAAACAAACCCCTCAGAGGGTCCAGGAGGGGTCATGGGAGTTTTCCCAACCAGTCCACATGTGCTTTGTGGACTGAGAGAAGGCATTTGTCGTGTCTATCGAGGACTCCTGTGGGGGGGTTCTCTGGGAATATAGGGTGCCGGAAACGGGCATTCCAGTTCCTCTATGACTGGTGTCAGAGCTTGGTCCACATTGTCGGCTTTTCCAGTCGGTGTAACTTTAAAGACTGATATCTTTGACTCACTTGCAGACAGTAAGTCAAAGATTAGTGCTTATGCGGAGAGGCAACACTATAAGAAGTTAGGCAAATTACTGCTGGAGAAGCATCTCTGTTGGAAAGAACCGGAGTCTTAGACGCAATGGTATTCCTGGTTTCAAAGTCTGAAATTTAAGCTTGGAAAATTTTGGCAAAAGTTAAATGCACCAGGATGACATCAAACTGCAAGCACTCAAATGGATAAAACCTAGATCAGAGCTTTATTTAAAGTACAACAGAAAGTACAGTTTATTCTTTAGAAATGTGAATACATGCATAAAAAATTAGATTGTGTATGGAATAATGGGGGAGGAGTGACAAATTTTCTTCAGAGACTAAACACAGAGAGGGGAGGGAATGTAAAAAAAAACAACAAAAAAAAACCAAACAATAAAACAGCCATGCTGAGAGATCTGGACAGAGAGCTGCTGGAGCTGCATCTGTCTCCTCATGGAGATCCAGGATGGAGATGATCTCTGTTTTCCACAACTGTTCAACAACTCCTGCAGGAAGCCGACATTTACCTGGACTGAAGCTGCTCTACTTAAAGCTCTGATGTCTTTCATCTCTCTGAACACTGTGGTTCTCAACCTACTCGTCATCATCTCAGTCTTCCACTTCAGGCAGAAATGAACTTTTATAGTGTAATCCAGAGTCTGATATTTAGAATTGTGAAGATTTATTTACATGGTCTTATGGAGAAATGTTCTTTACTATAGATATTTTCAAATGATTTATGAGTAACTGATGTTTTTCTGTGTCCTTCCAGGCAGCTCCACACACCCACTAATATCCTCCTCCTCTCTCTGGCGGTCGCAGATTTTCTCGTGGGTCTCCTGGTGATGCCTTTAGAAATCCACCGGAGCACATCCTGCTGGTTTCTTGGAGATAATATTTGTGTCCTGTATATATATATCTTATGTCACATTGCCCCAGTTTCAGTTGGAAACATTATTCTCATATCAGTTGACCGTTATGTGGCTATTTGTCATCCTCTGCATTACTCCACCAGAATAACTTTGGCAAGAACAAAAACATTGGTTTGTCTCTGCTGGCTCTGGTATGGCGTCTACAGCATTTTTTTTGTGAAGGATGAGCTGATTCAACCAGGCAGAAGTAATTCATGCATTGGAGAATGTACACTTATCATAAATTTTTTTACAGGAACTGTAGATCTCATTTTATCTTTTATAATTCCAGTCACAGTCATTGTAGTTTTGTACATGAGAGTATTTGTGGTTGCTGTGTCTCAGGCTCGTGCAATGCGCTCTCACATTTTAGTAATTACCTTCCAGCATTCAGTGAACCTAAAAGAAAGGAGATCTGAGTTGAAAGCAGCCAGAAGTCTTGGTGTTCTTGTATTTGTATATCTAATATGCTTCAGCCCATATTACATTTGCTCTCTTGTTGTTGATTTTACCAATGCCTTTGAATCTTTTTTCTTTGTGGTTTTTTATTTTAACTCATGTCTAAACCCCATAATCTATGCTCTGTTCTACTCCTGGTTCAGAAAAGCTGTTAAACTCATTGTCACTCTGCAGATCTTGCAGCCGGGCTCCTCGGAGACCAACGTGTTGTAGAGAGACAGTGGACTGATGGAGATGACACATGTATGCAGAGACTTACAGTCGGTAAATTGATTAACCTGGAGGTTTGGGAAAAGTAAAAGCACATTCTTCTCTTGATGCCTGGCAGAAAGCAACATTTTAATTCTGTTATTTTAGGCTCTACTATTTATGTTTGTGGAATTGCAGTGTTGTGAATATCTTTGATGTAACTAACTTACTTTATCATCTTTTTTCTGTGTAGGTACACACATACACATACATGCATTAGAGAGAGAACTATATATTATACTATACTTTATAAAATTTGATAATATTAAAAGACAAAAACAGAAAATATAGAAGGTGATTATGACTCCTTTATTCAAAGAAGAGTAAAAGTTTTATCTGAAACATCTCCACTGTTTATTCACCTCTCACTGACCTGTTGAGAGACACTAAATTATGATTTCACTGTAAGTTACAAAATTAATAAATAATTATTCAGTCCAATTTTTTAAATGTGAATAAAAAATTAACTAGTTTTAGTTTTATTGTGTTTCTAATATTTACTATTTTATCGTTAGTCTGCTCCAACGTTTTGTGACCTTGTTTCTGCTCAAGTGTTTTCAGGTTCTTCTCACAGGCTCCCAAAGCAGCACCTAAACATGCTGTCTCTTTTCTCTGTGTTGTCTCTCTATAATGTTGAGCCGGTGTCTCGACAATCTGCTTGTTGTGAACTTTGTTTCATGGACAGAAATGAAAATAAACTGGCTTAAGGCTAGCATGTTTTTATCTTTCATTCAACAACATTTATTATTTCAAGAAGACATTTTTTTCCAAAGCTTGGTGTCAGAAGTGGGACGTCCACCTGATCACAGAGGACAGGAGGACCGGGCTCTCCACCCCTTTCTGGTCCCACTTAGGCTACATTCACACCATCTGGTCGTTCTCTTGACTCAAACAAAATATTTTTATACTAATATGATTTTCATTTTTACTGTGTTAAGAGTTTAAATGTCATAAAATACAATTTTTTTACATCACCTCGAGTCACATTTTTACGTGCAAATCAGATACGTATTTGATGTTTTCCAGTTCGACTTTAGTTTGAACTGTTTTATTTTTCTCCTTTTTTTGGATAAAATCTGTTACAGTATCTTCATTTTGTTTTAATGTGTCCACCACTCCTGGCTTCCATCCCTCATCCACACACATCTGTACAGATTTAGAAGACATCACTCCACACATGGTCAATGTGAACAACGTTGCTCTCCTTTTTCTCAGCCTTCTTCTCATTTGTCCTCTTCCACTGCACAAAAACTTCAAAAAGAAACCCCAAAGTGTACATATCCAAACAGTATCTTATATAAAATGTACTGATGACTTGTACCAACAAATGCTTTGTGTGTGTCTGTTTACGATTTATGTCTAACGATAGTCTAAATTATCCATATCTCCTGCAGCTCATATCTGATCAGCTGTCACAGCCTGTAAAAATGCTGCTGCTGAAGCAGCACAACACTTCCAGTCTTGCCGACTTAGCGACTTTGTCCCTATTTTTAACTATTTTTAGAACAGTAGTGATTTTTTTAAGGTGAATAGCAAAAAAATCCACATCCAACAAAAATCCAACATTTTTAGGTCCTATTGGAGACTTTTGGTGAAGAAAGTTTAAACAGCCAACTTGAATCCCTTTAACATATAGAACATATTCAAGGTTGAACAATTGCATATGTGCAAAGTCACCGCTGGCTGATCCTGTACTGACTAAAAGTCATTTATTTATTTATAAATAAAAGTTAGTCTTATAGAGACACAGGATCTAATTTTTAACAGAGACCTGTTTTACATGATAAAGATATTACTATTAAAGATATATAAAGATTATTAAAGATATAGAAGATACAATACAAAAATATGCAAAGTTCACCAGTTTCAAGAGCTGCATAGAAATCACCAATATGATTTTGCACTACACTGGCCTACAGGATAAGGAAAGAAGTTAAGAATTGTGACATAAAAAAAAATCTACACAAGTAAAGTTCATTTGTAGTTCTTACAGCATCCATTACAATAATATACAAATGGAAACCTCTGCAAATTACATGATTGTCTTCGAGCGACTGTTAAAACAGCTGGAAACTAGATATTGATCACTTTAGACTGACTGGCTATGTCACATCCAGCACTACCAACGATGTGGAAATGTTCAATAAGCAAATCCATCACACCTCTGCAATAAACTGGATTTTTGAATCGTCTGAAAAACGACCTTGTGAAAGTATAAAATAGGTATTTTGCAAGATTTGGGATTATTTTTTGAATTAGAGGCATTTGTATTACAGTTTTTTTTTTATTTTTGGGGTTTGTGCAAATGTAGGGATAATGGAAATGTGAATGGATTGGTGTCACCTGAGCCCCACCCTGGAGCTAGGACTGGCATGGAGCTTGAAGGCAAGTACCTAGTGGCCAGGCACTCAATGGATCATTCATGAGGGGGGGTGGGGGGTGGGGGGTGATTGATACTCGTCTGATATTCGTCTGTATGTCTTGGACACTCGGGTGAAAAGTGGGGCTGAGCTGACTGATCACCACCTGGTGGTGAGTTGGATACACTGGTAGAGAATGAAGCTGGACAGTTTTTGCCTATAAAAACTGACATATTTCTTCATGCAGCTTGAAACATCTGTTAGTAATTTTTCTACCATCTCACTACTGTGTGATACGTCACGTCTGATTATTCTAAACCAAAATCCTCAAGAAAAAAAACTTGAACTGGCACTGATTCAAACTTTTGGCTCCTATGAAGTTAATTACTTGTGTTATCGTGTGTCATTGTTTTGGGTTTCTCATTTTTTCCTGTTTTATTTTTAAAAACTGCATTCTTCTTTTCCTCCCTGCTGGTCTGTTTTATTGGGTTCTCCGTGTTAGTTCACCTTTTTGTGTGAATCTGGGTTTTTCTAGGTTTGTTCAGAATTTTGTTCCTTTTGGTTTATCCTTTTTGGTATCCTTGTCTACTTTTGCTTTTTGTGTCAATAAATTACTTTTTCAACTACACCTGGCACCTCCTCTCCTACATCTGGATCCTGCTACAATTTCTGAATCATGGCAGAACCAAGCAGCCAAAGTTTCTCTATCAAAGAAAGGAGGATACTATGGGGTATCGGCCGGAAGAGGATTCACCCTTCTGGGGAACTAGTCTAGTGTTGGGAGGTCCTCAGAGGATTCAGGCTCAGTGCAGACACCCATGAAGATGTCACTGGTGCTGAAAACCCTCTTCTGTCTCTGGGAGGTTCCTAAGAGGGTCCTGGCTTTACCTCATCCTGTTTCTGTTCTTGACGTGGTCCTGAATGCACCCAATGTCAGTGTTTCGCTGCATCCTGCTCTGATGCCAAAGCTCCTGCCCAGGACTCTGGCCCCGAGCCTGACTCTGTCTTTGGTCACATGTTCATCAGTTACTGCCTCGTGAACAGAGTCTCTGTCTGTATGTTGGCCAAATTTTGGCCCATGGGTCTGAGTTTGAAGCCTCTGGTCTACACTGTTGACATACAAATTATGATACCGCTCTGGTCTGATTGGTCTGATTGGCTCCACAAGGTCTTTGGACATAGTGAATGAGTTGCAACAAACCGTAAAGAGACATGCAATTCAAATTTAAAAACTTATGTTTAGATTTCCAGGGTAGTTTTAAGATATTATCCTAGTTTTAGATTTTAAAATCTGAAGTGAAATATGCAAGACATGAACCAAGAAAGTTTGCTGGGACCCACAGATACTCAGCTATCTCCTCACTTGTTTAGGCAGGTTTCTATCACTGGGGGTCCAACAGGCCTACTGGTCAAAGTCACAAAGAGAGTTCTTAAACATGTAGGACAGTTAGCCCTGAGGACCAGGGCTGAAGATCACAAGGTTTAGACCGTTTTCTCATTATATTACACATTTTTATTCAATTACAACTAGACGTTTTTAATTTGTTCTTTAACATCCCTGAAATAACTGGTCCATTTTCTCTTGCATTGACCACTGTCACTGTCAGTTTTCCCATCATGTCTACACTTCAAACAAAGATGAGTTTATCAACACAAACTATAGTTTATACTTTAAATATGTGAATACACATAAAAAAATACATTGTGTATGGAATGATGGGGGAGGAGTGAACAGTTTCTTCAGACTAAACATAGAGACGGGAGGGATCATAAAAAAAAAAAAAAAAAAAATCCCCAAATAAAACAGCCATGCTCAGAGATCTGCACAGAGAGCTGCTGGAGCTGCAGCTGTCTCCTCATGGAGATCCAGGATGGAGATGATCTCTGTTTTCCACAAATGTTCAACAACTCCTGCAGGAAGCCGACATTTACCTGGACCGAAGCTGCTCTTCTTAAAGCTCTGATGTCTTTCATCTCTCTGAACACTGTGGTTCTCAACCTGCTCGTCATCATCTCAGTCTCCCACTTCAGGCAGAAATTATCTTTTATAGTGTAATCCAAAGTCTGATGTTTAGAATTGTGAAGATTTATTTACATGGTCTGATGGAGAAATGTTTTTTTTATTCGAAACGGATTTATGAGTAACTGATTTTGTGCACTAGTACTGAAAAACTGATGTTTTTCTGTGTCCTTCCAGGCAGCTCCACACACCCACTAACATCCTCCTCCTCTCTCTGGGGGTCGCAGATTTTCTCGTGGGTCTCCTGTTGATGCCTTTAGAAATCCACCGGAGCACATCCTGCTGGTTTCTTGGAGATAATATTTGTGTCCTGTATTTATATATTTCATGTCACATACTCACAGTTTCACTTGCAAACATTATTCTCATATCAGTTGACCGTTATGTGGCTATTTGTCATCCTCTGCATTACTCCACCAGAATAACTTTGATAAGAACAAAAACCTTGGTTTGTTTCTGTTGGCTCTGGTATGGTGTCTACAGCGTTTTTTATGTGAGGGATAAGCTGATTCAATCAGGCAGAAGTAATTCATATATTGGAGAATGTACTTTTGCTATAAACTATGTTACAGGAATTGTTGATCTTATTTTTAACTTCATATTTCCAGTTACAGTTATTGTTGTTTTGTACGTGAGAGTATTTGTGGTTGCTGTGTCTCAGGCTCGTGCAATGCGCTCTCACAATTTAGTTATCAACCGCCAGCATTCAGTGAACCTGAAAGAAAAGAGATCTGAGTTGAAAGCAGCCAGAAGTCTTGGGATTCTTGTATTTGTATATCTAATATGCTTCAGCCCATATTATGTTTACTCTCTTGTTGTTGTTAACTTGACCAGTACATTATATGCATTTTTTATTTTTTTTATTTTTTATTTTAACTCATGTCTAAATCCCATAATCTATGCTCTGTTCTACTCCTGGTTCAGAAAAGCTGTTAAACTCATTGTCACTCTGCAGATCCTGCAGCCGGGCTCCTCGGAGACCAACGTGTTGTAGAGAGACAGTGGACTGATGGAGATGACACATGTATGCAGAGACTTACAGTCAGTAAATTGGTTAACCTGGTGTTTGGAGAAGAGTAAAATCACTTTCTTCTCTTGATGTCTGGCAGAAAGCAACATTTTAATTCTGTTATTTAAGGTTTTACAGTGCTGTAAATATCTTTGATGTAACCAACTTACTTTATCATCTTTTGTCTGTGTAGATAAACACATACACATATATGCAATAGAGAGACAACTATATATTATAATATACTGTATATAATTTAGATATGTTATTAGAAGTCAAAAACAGGAGCTATCAAATGTGATTGACTCCTATACTCAAACAAGAGTGAATGTCTTATCAGAAACATATCCATTACTGATTCACCCCTCAACTTCACCCGTTGATGGACACTGAATTTTGATTTCACTGTAAATTATAAAAAAAAAAAACAAAAAAAAAAAACATAAAAAGTAGAGATATATCGATTTATTTCAAATTTGTGCTGTGATTGTAGGCAAGCTGCTGAGCCAGAGCTCTCTGCACCGCTCATCATGGCTCCTCCCGTCCCTTTCATGCAGCGGGCATGGAGGAGAAGGGCAGGAAAAGACATTTTTCAAGAAACATGGAGGAAGCGGCAATGTCGTTGGAGTGTGTGGAGAAATTGGTCTGTCAGAGAAAAGGCAATGGCTCACTAATTTGGAGAGGGTTCAGGTTCAAAGTGTCAGAGGAGCAAGAAAATCAAGTCATTTGTAGGAGTGTCATCAACAAGCTACAATCCAGGAGTGGAAGCACTACAAATCTTTTTCTCCACCTGAAACAGTGGCACAAACTGCAATACGAAGAGCGTGTGAAACTGTGCTGTGGAGAAGCCCCAGTCACAAGCCATCCACAGCCCAAAATATCTCTAGTTCTGAAACCAAGCCCACTGGATGCTTCATTTTCCCACAGTGTGGCTTCTGAAAACAAAAGTCACAAGTGGTATACTGTAACTAAAAATGTGTCCTATTGCATTGCTAAAGACATGGTCCCAGTTGCAACTGTGGAACAAGTCAGATTGAAAAAGCCACTGAAAACTATCGACACAAGATATGAGCTTCTCAGTCGCATCAACTTCGCATGAGAAGCACTGGCAGAAATGTTTCCTGAAGTTAGGCAGACTCTTCCTGATGGGCTCGCCATTGTGACCCATTGTTAACCAGTGATATGTGAGCGTTAGTGTGACAGTTGATTTCATTGAAGAGAGGTGAAAACAGCATGTCTCTAAACAAGTTATTTCCCCCAAGGTCACACTGGTGAACATATAGCTGGGGCCCTGCAGGACGCAACTGCAAGTGGGAAGATCAAGAAAAGTATCAGTTGAGCTGAACAAGCGACTGAGGATGCCTTGCTTTGCTCCCATGTTACACTTGTTGGTAAGTGCAGTGTTGTAAGGAGTATTAGGATATTTTACGTTAAACAAAAACATATTAAACTGTTAGCTGCTGTCATAACCAAGCCTCCGTTGAAAATTTAATTGTTCAAAAGAAGTTAAATAAATTAATAAAACACAAAAATTAGTGTGCTAAAAGTAAAATCACTTACAGTACAAAAGATTTCAGAGCCATATTATTAGATTGTTTGAGAAGAATCAGGGATGTATGTGTTTAACATTTTAATGTTACACCTGGTAAAGGTGAGGCACTTAAAATGATGGGTAGCCTGTAAACATATGATTACAACTGGTGTTGATTAAAAAATAATCTATGAAACAAGAAAATAATATTAATGTAGAATATTTCTATAGTTTGATTTTATAAAGCACTAGTTGTACAAGTGTGTTAAAGTGAAACCAGTCAATGTTTGGGATCTGCCAAGTCACTGAGTCTGCCACACGCTGGGGATCAAGACAGCAGTCCTGGAGCACGAAGGAGAACTGTCCGAAGTCCTGTCTGGTGACAAAAAGACCAGGCACCTTGACCCTACCTGGCAGGACTAAGAGGTCTTAGAAGCAGTCCAAAAGGTCCTGAAACCTGCCCAGGACTTTACTGATGCTTTGTCAGGTGAGGAGTATGTTACTCTAACATATGTGAAACCTGTGGAACACCTTTTTCACAAAAGTCTTCGGGCATGTGAAGAGGGTGATAGCTTTTGAAATCAATCAAGACCTGCAATGTTGAGTACCTAAACAGCAAGTATTCTGACCCGGCCATGACTGACCTATTGGAGATGGTTTTATTTGTGGATCCATGGTTCAGGACCAAGTACATCCCAAGTGGAAAAGTTGATGCATTGAAAGAGCTGTCTTAAAGGTCGAGACACTACTGACTGATGAGAGAGGGTGTCAGCTGCCTTACCTATGTGGGCCTACGTTTCCTGAGCCTGCACATGGTTAAGCACCAGTAGCATCAAAAGCTAAGAAGACACTGGCAAGCTTCTTCAAGCAGTGCAAACCCATCACCACTGCACCAACCAAGAGGGGGGCTATTAAATAATAACTGTCAAGTTACTTGTAGTCAGCAAGTGTGAAGGAGGACTGATCCCCTCAAGTGGTGGAAGGATACGGAAGTTCTATCCAGCTCTGGGCTACCTGGCAAAAAAGTATTTTTCTGTACCAGCTGACAGTTCACCTTGTGAAAGGGTTTTCAGCAGCAATATCGTGACCTGCCACAGAGCTTCTGTGAAGCTGAATGCTGTTAAAAGGCTAGTGTTTCTTGCACAAAATATTTGAATAAAGGAAAAGATGCTCATCTGTCTTCTACTTTCTACGTCAAGACGGCCTACTGCTTATCAAATTATAAAGATGGAGGAAATATTTGAGTTGATGATGTCTGTTTCTTGTATAACTGGTTGAGACTGAGTTATAATAAAAGAAAAGGTCATCTCAAGCTAATGTTGAATTTTTTTTCTTTAAATTGAGCACGTTATTTTGTTCTTTTTTATATATATATATATGTAATTTAATGGTCATTATTTGTTAGAAGAAAACCTGTAATTTGATTTTAATATGCCAAGCTGATCTTTGGGTATACCAAGCTGACATGGGCTGTAAAGAAACTTCCACAGTGCATCCTGTGAAAAAGGTGGACATTACCATGCACAAAGCAGAGGTGAGCCAAAGCCCAGTCCCTATTCACAGCAGTCAGGAGCGGAAAAAAAAACAACCTCTGCTGCAACATTAAAATGCATATATATATTGTGTTCTACCAAACTTGGTATTAAACGTTACTAAATGTGCAAAAAAGGTAAAAAAGATTAAAAATAATCACAAAGATCCAAAGAATCACAGGCAAGGCAAGCTCCACCCAAGCAACCTATAGACAGATTGGACATGATTGATGTTTCACTGACAAGCTATGTATTATTTGCAAAGATGACAACCACAGTGCTTTCTCACATCTCATCATTTCAGGAATCAAAAGAATAGCAAAGACAAACAGTGTGTTCTAACTGTACAATGAGTTAGTCCTCTGTTGAGTCCGTGTTACAGCAAGGCCCTGATATGACGAGAGAAGCAGCTGATAATTATGTCATTACGTATAGGCTGTGGTGGACAACATGTCTTTCCCAAAGACATGTATGAGCTTGATGCCATGGTTTGCAGATGCAGGATGGTCATTCCAGTGATGGTTGTTCCAGGCCAGACAGAACAGATGATTCTAAGCAGCTATACCATCAAGACCATTTTAACCCAACAATGGCCAGACGGCTGACCACTGCCAAATCTGTCACTGCTCTCCAATACAGAGTGATGATGGGTTGAATGCTTTCCAGATACAGTGAATATCAAGAGTTGTGTGATGCTGAAACCACAGAGTGATCACTTTGTCTGGGGCAAGTTACCCAAGTCAGCAGAGATGTCAGGAGGCAGTACAGTGATTGTTGAGCCAACACAGTCTACAGCCAGCCCAATACAGATCCTTGTTGGACATGTTGTCACTCCTCTATAGTAAAATCAATGGGTACCTGTTAGGATCATTAATCCTACAGACTGAGTTATGGTTCTGAGAAGGAACACCAAGCTGGCGGTAATGTCTCCCTGTATTGTATTTGAAAACCTGCTGAAAGCAGATGAGGTTGAGTATAACATGCAATTTATATAGAGCGCAGTTGTGCAGCCAAGGTCGGAGGAGACCTGATGCGTGCACTGGAGGCTCTGCGTTTGCAAGCTATTGACCTGAAATAATGTGAAGTGTCACTGCAGAGGAAAGACAAGCTCAATGACATCATTGTGCAGTATGAGTCAATCTTCTCCTGACTCAAGATGGACTGTGGTGAATTTAAGGGGTTTGTGCATTGGTTCCAACTTTTTTTTTCCTCCAAGCTTTTCAAGCAGTCATTATGCATGTCAGTATATATCATAAAAAACACACCAAAATTCTGCCTCTGCTTTTAACCCATCACGCAGCGCTTCTCTTTCTCCCGACGGTGCGCCGTTTTTGTGTTTTTTTGTTTGTGTTTTTGTCACTAAAGTTGTGTTTTTACAAGTCATAATGTACACCGAACGCAAGTACAGCCGTGGGTTTCTGCACAATGTTGGAAACAGCTAGACTGTCGAGCCGAACTCGGTATGCGCCGGCGAACATCTTGACTGGGGCCTGCTCCGGGAAACACTGCTACCGCCGACCCCCACGCCTGAATCCCCGCCGCAATAGAATCGTTACAAGCAGCACCAGAGGAAGCAGAAGAGGGGTAAGCAAGCAGGTGTCCAGGCAAGACTGGTGTAGAACCCGAACAAACCGGTGAACCCCTCCATTGTGTTGACCAACGTTCGTTCGCTGGACAACAAACTGGACCACATCCAATTGCTCTGCTCGGACCATGAGAGAAAGCTGTGTTTTTGTGTTTGCGGAAACATGGCTCAACAGCAGCATACCGGACCTTGCCATCCACCTCAACCAGCTGACCTGCTATCGGGCGGACTGAGCGCACACCAAAGCAGGTAAGTGTCGCGGTGGCTAGGGGCGGCGGCCTTTGTGTTTTCCTCTATGATCCTTGCTGTAGAGATGCTGTGGTGGTTTGCAAACACTGCTCACCCCTGGCAGAGTTTATGGTTATTAAATGTCGTCCTTTCTATCTACCGCGCAAATATTTGGTCATAATACTCACTGCTGTCTACATCCCTCCCAGCCCCTCCACCAAAAACCAATAGAGAGGCGCTGACCGAGCTGTACCAGGGGATCAGTGAGCAGCAGACAGCCCACCCTGAGGCCTTCCACATCCTGGCAGGGGAATTCAACCACACAGACCCAAAGACCATCTTTCCAAATCTTCACCACCACAGAAAGTTCCCCACGCACAGAGACAACATTTTGGACCAAGTTTACACCACCAGCAAGGCAACCTTCATCATCACAGACTGGAGCATGTTCTGAGAAGCTGCCACCACCAACAACACCACAGACCTCCAGGAGTACACAGAGTCTGTTACCCCCTACATCGCCAAGTGCATCGATGATGTTACAGATTCCAAAACGATCATAGTCAGAACCAATCACAAGCCGTGCATGACAAGGGAAGTCTACAGACTCGTGAAGGCTCGGAATGCTGCCTTCAAAGCTGGACACAAAGTGGGACTGAAGACAAATAGAACCAACCTCTCTCATGGCATCAGGGAGGCCAAGAGACGGTACTCCAGGAGGATAGCCCACCGTTTCAGCAACAGCAGGGACACACAGAGCCTGTGGCGAGGGATACAGACCATTACGGACTACAAGCCCCCACCGCAGACCTGTGAGTTTAGCACTTCCCTGCTGAATGAGCTGAACACCTTCTTTGCCCGCTTCGAGGCACACAAGACCATCACAGCACAGAAAGCACCACCACCTCTCGGCGACCAGGTGCTGACGCTATCACCGGACAGTGTGAGGAGATCCCTCAGCAGGATCAACGCTAGCAAAGCTCCGGATCCGGACAACATACCTGGTCATGTACTGAGAGACTGTGCAGGAGGTCTTCACAGACATCTTTAACATGTCACTGTGTCAGGCGGTGGTTCCCAAGGGCTTCAAAGGCACCAACATTCTTCCGGTCCCAAAACGGTCATCTCCCTCCTTCTCCAACGACTACCGTTCAGTTGCACAGACTTCCATCATGGTTTGCACGGCTAGTCATTCATCATATCAAAGTTCAGCATTCAACACCATCATCCCCCAGCAGCTCGTTCACAAACTGGACCAGCTGAGGATCAACACCTCAATGTGCAGCTGGCTGTTGGACTTCCTGTCTGGGAGACCACACGCATTACGGGCGGCAACACATCCAGCATCATCAAACTAACACAGGGACCCCCCAGGGATGTGTGATGAGCCCCCTCCTCTTCACCCTGCTGACCCACGACTGCACACCGATGCAGAGCTCCAACATCTTCATAAAGTTTGCGGACGACACGACTGTGGTGGGTCTCATCAACAACAACGATGAGTCAAACTACAGGAGTGAAGTGAGCCGCCTGGCTGAGTGGTGCAACGACAACAATCTCTCCCTGAACATGGAGAAGAACCAAGGAGATTGTTGCTGACTTCAGGACACAACACACCCAGCATGCTCCTCTGAACATCAACGGTGCTGCTGTGGAGACGGTGAGCAGCACCATTGATGTTCAGAGTTCCTGGGTGTCCACACCGCAGAGGACCTCTCCTGGACTGTTAACACCGCATCACTCACCAAGAAAGCACAGCAGCGACTCTACTTCCTCCGCACACTGCGAAGACCCAGAGCCCCGGCCGCCATCAGGTACACCTTCTACAGAGGCACCATTGAGAGCATTCGTCTGACTCGCAAAGCCATCAGCATTGTTAGAGACCCCACCCACCCGGCCAGAACCAGCTGACTGAGGGACAGTTTCATCCACCAGGCCGTCAGGAAGCTGAACACTCTCCCAGCTCTTCCTCCGTTTCCCTCCCTGCCCCCCCTTACTCACTCTGACCTCAGTATCTGCACCAGGCACTTTTGGCAGAACTGGACCGCCTTCTTTGCACCAGGTCACTTTATCCAGACCGATAAGCTGAACACCTGCAGGAAAATCACACACCTTTAAAAACTGTTGTACATTTCACCATCATTATTACAATACAGTTCATCATAGCAATAATGTCTATCATCAAACTGCCATTTCCTTTTTTTTTACATGTAATTTTATTGCCTTTCACTCTTAAACCCAACGTCATGGTTTAACCTATTTCTTTTTAATTTGCACTTTGTGTTTGGAATTTATTTATTGTGTAGCACCGAGGGTTTGAGAGTAACATAATTTTGATTCTCTGTATGTATCTCACATGTGGTAGAATTGACAATAAACTTGACTTTGACTTTGACTTTGATCACTAGTTTTACTACAAACAGTGGGCTGCTATCCCAGTGCCCGGGGAGCACCTTTTCGATGACTAGCCATTTTGGCTACCCTAGAGACACATAACACTGCCCCAGTATGAGAAACGGAGAATGACACTGAATAATATCGAAGAGAAAGGCATTATTCAGAAGTCAAACAGCAAGTCTGCATTCACGCTTGTCCTGGTATGAAAAGAAGCGCACCCAAGAAGCGCTTCTTCCTCAAACGGAGCGTGAAGTTTCTTGGACATGTTGTCAGTGAAGATTGTGTTCAGACAGACCCAAAGAAAGTGAGAGCCATAAATGACGTCCAAGTCACTGACCTTATGAAGTCTGATGGACCATTTGGACTGAAAATAATCCCTTGACATACATTTTGACAAAACCCAGACTTGATATATGTGAACAGCGATACGTGGTAAAGCTTGCTGCATATGACTTTGACTTGAAATACATCCCAGGCCCAAAGAACATTGTAGCTGCCACCTTGAGTCATTTGTCCAGTTGTGTGTGTATGGGACATCGCCTTGTGAATGAACCTTATACCTTACTGTTGGACCAGGTTAACATAAATGAATGACAGACTTGTGCAGGACGTCTTCAGAGCATCCAACAACTGCCAGGCTGTTGCGACCAATGGTGAGATGACGGAGTAGTAATTCTGTGTCCTCTCTTGAACGGATAAGCTTTCCGTCCATCCATTATCTATACCCGCTTAATCCGTTACCGGGTCACGGTGGTCTGTCGGAGCCTATCCCGACGAATAGGAGGCAAAAGGCCACATATAAAGACATACACACATGCACATCTACGGGAAATTTATAATGATCAATTAACCTACGCTGCATGTTTTTTTCGACTGTGGGAGGAAGCCGGAGTACCCGGAGGGAACCCACACAAGCACGGGGAGAATGTGCAAACTCGGTGGGAAAGACCCACCAGGACGGGAATCGAAACAGGAACCTTCTTGCTGTAAGGCAAAAGTGCTAACCACTAAGCCACCGTGCTGCCCGTATAAGTTTTCAGGTTAACAAATTTTAACAATTGTTGTACTCATTCAGTTTTGGATCTGAATGTTCATAGTTTAAGGCTGGTCTTAACTTAAAACTTCAGACATAACCAATGATTTTATCATGATGTCATAAAAAAGCACGACTGTATTCAATATCAGGTTGTATGTACTTAAAAAAAGTTTTATATCGCTTTCTTTTCTTGAGTCTACCTCAACATGCAACAAGTTGAGAGAGTTCAACAGTCAAGATGCAACTGAGTACAATTCCTTTGTGTGTTAGTTCTGATTATAATCTATCTCTGAGTCATCCGGTTATGTACCGACCTGTTTTCTTGGGATCTCAGTGTTTGTTTATCTTTGTGTGGGTTTCTGGGCTTTTTGGTTTGTTCTGAGTATTGTTCTTTTTGGTATTTCTGTCCAGAAAAGTTTTTGTTTCAAACAAATTACTTTTTCAACTACACCTGGCACCTCCTCTGCTACATTTGGGTCCTGCTACAATCTCTAAATCATGACAGAACCATCCAGCCAAAAACCATGGAACGCATAGAAGAGTATTTGGTGCTGTTTGAGTTTCTCTATCAAAGAAAGGAGGATACTATGGGGTATCGGCCGGAAGAGGAATCACCCTTCTGGGGAACTAGCCTGGCGTTGGGAGGTCCTCAGAGAATTCAGGCTCAGTGCAGACACCCATGAAGATGTCAGTGGTGCTGAAAACCATCTTCTGTCTCTTTGAGGTTCCTGAGAGGGTCCTGGCTGCACCTCATCCTGTTTCTGTTCTTGACATGGTCCTGGATGCCCCCAGCATGTCAGTGTTTTGCTGCATCCTGCTCTGATGCCGAAGCTCCTGCCCGGGACTCTGGCCACGAGCCTGACTCTGTCTTTGGTCACATGTTCATCAGTTACTGCCTCGTGAACAGAGTCTCTGCGCTGGGCCTGCACCCGGGGCCAGTCTGGTCACTGCATTGTTTCTTGATCTGTCCGTATGTTGGCCAAATTTTTGGCCCATGGGCAAGAGTTTGAACCCTCTGGTCTACACTAGTGACATACAAATTACATCACTGCTCTTGTCTGATTGGCATGATTGGCTCCAATATGTCTTTGGACATAGTTAATGAGCTGCAAGATATGGTAAATAGACTTGCAATGCAAATTTAAAAACTTATATTTAGATTTGTGTGAAAGTGAAAGATGCAAGAGCTGACACAAGAAAGTTTGCTGGGACCCACAAATACTTAGGCATGTAGGCAGGTTGCTCACTGTGGGTTTTATAGGCCTTCTGGCCAAAGTCGCAAAGCGCAGACGGGTCTGAGTGAACCCCTAGAGTTTGTTTCTGAAACAACAGCAGTCATTTTGGATGTCAGTGGCGAGTGGACCAATTAAGCAAGTGGTCTTTCACCCTGGTCCTCAGGGCCCCCAAGGGTCCTGCATGTTGTAGATGTTTCCTTGCTTGAAACATATCTGATTGTAATTAATTGTCATCATCAGCATGTCATCAAGATCTACATAAGTCTGATAACGACACAGCCATTTGTATCAAAGTGTGTTGAAGCAGAGAAACTTCTAAAACATGCATGACAGTGGGCCTTGAGGACCAGAGTTGAATCACCGGGTTAGGTAATTTGGACGAATCCAGTGTTGAAAAATGACATATTTTAAAACCTACAGTTTATACGTTAGAAATGTGAATACATACATATAGAAATTAGATTGTGTATGGAATAATGGGGGAGGAGTGAACACTTTTCTTAAGAGACTAAACACAGAGAGGGGAGGGAACATAAAAAAACCCAATAAAACAGCCATGCTCAGAGATCTGGACAGAGAGCTGCTGGATCTGCAGCTATCTCCTCATGGAGATCCAGGATGGAGATGATCTCTGTTTTCCACAACTGTTCAACAGCTCCTGCAGGAAGCCGACATTTACCTGGACTGAAGCTGCTCTTCTTAAAGCTCTGATGTCTTTCATCTCTCTGAACACTGTGGTTCTCAAACTGCTCGTCATCATCTCAGTCTCCCACTTCAGGCAGAAATGAACTTTTATAGTGTAATCCAGAGTCTGATGTTTAGAATTGTGAAGATTTATTTGCATGATCTGATGGAGAAATGTTTTTTTATTCGAAAATAATTCATGAGTAACTGATTTTGTGCACTAGTACTGAAAAACTGATGTTTTTCTGTGTCCTTCCAGGCAGCTCCACACACCCACTAACATCCTCCTCCTCTCTCTGGCGGTCTCAGATTTTCTCGTGGGTCTCCTGTTGATGCCTTTTGAAATCCACCGAAGCACATCCTGCTGGTTTCTTGGAGATCATATTTGTAACCTGTATTTATATATATCTTGTCACCTTCTTCCAGTTTCAATCGGAAACATTATCCTCATATCAGTTGACCGTTATGTGGCTATTTGTCATCCTCTGCATTACTCCACCAGAATCACTTTGACAAGAACAAAAACCTTGGTTTTTCTCTGCTGGCTCTGGTATGGTGTCTACAGCAGTTTTTTGTGAGGGATGAGGTGATTCAACCAGGCAGAAGTAATTCATGCATTGGAGAATGTACAATTGTCATCAACTTTTTTGCAGGAACTGTTGCTCTAATTTTGTCTTTTGTCTTTCCAGTTACAGTCATTGTAGTTTTGTACATGAGAGTGTTTGTGGTTGCTGTGTCTCAGGCTCGTGCAATGCGCTCTCACATTTTAGTAATACCTTCCAGCATTCAGTGAACCTTAAAGAAAGGAGATCTGAATTGAAAGCAGCCAGAACTCTTGGGATTCTTGTATTTGTATATCTAATATGCTTCAGCCCATATTATGTTTACTCTCTTGTTGTTTTTAATTTCAGCAGTGTCTATGTATCTTTTTTCTTTCTTCTATTTTATTTTAACTCATGTCTAAACCCCATAATCTATGCCCTGTTCTACTCCTGGTTCAGAAAAGCTGTTAAACTGATTGTCACTCTGCAGATCCTGCAGCCGGGCTCCTCTGACCTGTTGTAGAGAGACAGTGGACTGATGGAGATGACACATGTATGCAGAGACTGACAGTCGGTAAATTGATTAACCTGGAGGTTTGGGAAAAGTAAAAGCACATCCTTCTCTTGACACCTGGCAGAAAGGAATTCTGTTATTTAAGGCTCCAATATTTATATTAGTTGAAATTATAGCGCTAGAACTCTATATTATAATATACTATATATAATCTGAATATCATTAGAAGTCAAAAACTGAAACTATATAAAGTGATTATGACTCCTATATTCAAACAAGAGTGAATCATCTGAAACATATCCACTGTTGATTTACCTCTCACTGTCCTGTTGAGAAATAATAAATTGAATTTACTAAAAATTGTTGTGAGAGAAATATTATATTCACATAGTACTAGTTTGAATCACTTATTCTAATAAGCAGTTTAAACATTGTCTGAACTTAATCTGACCCTAAGTGACCATGCTTTAAGTACAAGCCTGTTATTTGTATTTTGACTCTGTAGCCTGTGTTAAATTTATGTCAAGGATAACAGAGTTTCTGTTTCTCACACTCTTAATATTTACACCTTGACAAGGTACCCATTTCCCCCCCTCCTTAAGTCTGATAAGCAGTAAGGGGGTCTTGCAGAAGTATTTCATGTGAGACAAGCTCTGCCATTTAGGGAGCTAAACAGCTGTAATTCATGTGACATTGCCTGGTTCAGATCTTATAAAAACTGGTCTCTTCTTCATCACAGCAGAACTCTCCTAGTGAGACTTCTCTGCACGTCTGATCAACGTGTATCTTGTAAATAAACTTTTGTGTTAAACTTGAAACTGTTTGCTCTCTCATTGAATTCCAGAAAATTTCCACCACAATTTTGGTGTCAGTAGTGGGATCCTGGACGTGTCCGTCGGAGCCGGACCGTGGAGGCTGGCCACCTTTTCCCTATGGGACCTCGGTCCATCGTTCCGATTGACTGTGACTGGATCCGCTCAAATAGCAGCGGTGGATTGAATCCGGTCAGAAGTATTCCATTTTATTTCGGAATTTTGTTACGTTTTTTTTAATTCTTTTTATTTCTTTTGGGGTTCAAAAAAAAAAAAAAAGGAATTGTTTAAACCTGTAAAGCCTGTGAGGTAAAGACGTCTATAGCCAAGACCAGGGAAGGTTAATATTGTGACCTCAAATAAACAAGACCGGTTTTTGAGTCCTGTGAGTTGATCCGACAACAGGTGAAAGTCCTGTGAGCTGAAACGAGATCAGGTGATTTTAAGTCCTGTGAGTTGATGCAAGAACAGTTGAAAGTCCTGTGAGCTGAAACGAGACCAGGTAATTTTAAGTCCTGTGAGGTGAAACAAGATCAGGTGATTTTAAGTCCTGTGAGTCTGACTAAGACAAGAACAGGAAGAAAAATCTGTGAATTTGACAATTTTTTTTTAAGTAAGACCAGATTAAATAACTGAGTTTATTTGAGGAAGACCAGTGATAATTGTGTGCACAACGGGAAATGTAAATGCAAAAGAAATGAATACTGCTGTATATTCTCCTTTTTAATGAAACTTTTGAAAGAAAAATATTGTACAGAATGTTGTGACTTTGTGAATTATTGGTGTAAATATTATGGTTTTCTTGAAGGTGGTTCTCTGAGCAAGAACCAACTTTAACAAGTAAGAGATCGGTTAATTGAAGAAAGAAAAAGCATGTATGAAAAAGAAGGTAAAAGTAAGTGATGTTCAATGTATGGGAAAAATGAGAATGTTTGAGCAAGTGGGAAGCGGAGTATAAAAAAAAGTTAGTTATTATAGTGTCTTTTGCTATTATCTGTTGCTTGTTCATTGTTCATTGTTCATTCAGTACTTTTCACTCTGTCTGGTTTCTCACTTGCATACTGGTGGAGGATGGTTCTCACAGAAGTGAGACTTAATCTGAAGTCTCCGGTAGTTGCTGGAGATAAGGAGTAAGGAGGGAACTATATTTCTGCAGGGAGAGAACAATCCCTGTTTGTGCTCAAGGACATGCAAGTGTATAAGATCTGTGTGTAATTAATCAATGCAGACTCACTCTGCCGACTGTGTTCAACTGTGTGATTCTCAGCTGTACAGCTTAATAAACTTCTCAAAAACGGAGCTCTCCTGTACTGTAATTATTTAACAGAAATAATTTCCACAACATTTTGGCGTCACGAACAGGATTCCACACGTGATTCCTGGCGGACGAGAAGACCTGGTGACTGATCATCCTGAGGCCAAATTGCCGCAACCCTGCCGCCTTTGACGGACAATTGGGGACTGGGTTGGACTGCTCCGCCTGGACCACTGCTGGAATCCTAAAGATCCTTCCCTTGGAAGTGATCTGAAGCGCGATACGGTGAGCTCCTTTCATTTTGATTGTCTGGGTAAAGGGTTGGGGGGGGGATAGATGCGGGAGTCTGATTCCTCCTGTGGGTGATATTAAGCTTTGAGAACACCCAGTGTCAATAAAATAAAGCGCTCCCTGGGGTTTCTTACTTGAGACAGAAGGTCTCAGGTAAGAAACAAAAAATTAAAGGTATTTTAGCACTTTTGCACCTGTGAAGAGGGACTCACTTAAGGCAGAAAGGCCAGCAGGAGACGATCCTGACTGAAAATAGGAACTAGATCTAGTAAACCTAATTCTCCAGACAGTCAAATATGTAAAGTCATGACCAATAAATATGGGCCCGAGTGTGTGGAATGTGTGAATGAATGGTGCCAGAAATTTGGGTTTCCTGAAGGGGGAAGTTTAAGTTTAACGCAAATACAAAAGGGCAAAGAAAAAATTGAAAAAGAATGGGAAGAGTTGAGAAAATCTAAGAAAAAAATAAAGCCGAAACGTCTTTTGGAACTTGTAAAACATCAGAAATGTTTGAAAATGTGGGAAGAAGAAGCTGAAAGTAGAGATAGAAAGTCTAAGATGAAACGAATGGGGGGAGGACAAGATTTAAGTGGGGATGTTGGGAACAGAACTGATAATGCTTCAGTTCCTGAAAAAACACAGACTTCACCGCCTGCACCTCCACCATACAACGGTGATATTTCACCTCTCTCCCCTTATGCCTCTGTTTCACAGGCATTAAATGCGTTGAAGGTGGACATGGATCTGGACTCATGTCCTCCTCAGCGTGTCCCTCCACAGCAACAACCGCTGCCTGCACCAGTACCAGCACCTGAACAACCAGAACTGCAGAGACCCGTGGAAGGTGAGGATGTGTCGTCCTCCGGGATCACTGGCGTCCGGACCCGAAACCAGGTGAGGCGCCAGGAGCTGAACAACGAGGAGGATGGCCTGTTCGTAGATGCCCCAGACTCCACCCTGATGGCCCCCATGGTCGAGGTGTCAGGACCAGACGGACCGCTTCTGGTTTCCCACCATGGTCCCCGGCCGAGGTTCAAGATTATGCCAAGCAGCTACCTGATCCAGCTGCAAATGGACATAAGTGTGGTGAAGAACTAGCAGCCTTTTGTAAAGAGTTTAAACCCACTGGTGCTGAACTGCGCAAGATTTTTGTTGCAAAGTTTAAACCTTGTGACCTGGCCAGAATAAAAGGTCAGATGCCCCGAGATGAAGTGCACCTGAAAAACCCAGACTACGACCATCCAAGCAACGATGGATATCGGAGAGCTGTGCATGACCTGGTGGAGGACGTCAAGAAAGCTTTCCCTCACCGTCCGGACATGTCTGCCCTGCGTCAGCTCATTCAGGGCCCGAACGAGCCAGTGGAAGAATTTCTACACAGAGCAGAGGACGTTTTTAACTCCAACTCTGGCCTTGAGCATCCCGCTGACTTGGGTGACGCCCCTGGGCCATGGGAGAGGCTCCTCTGTTCTGCCATTTTGGATGGACTGAGACCTGACTTGGCAGCCCAAGTACGCCACTCGTATGTGGGCATGCGTCATGAAGTGCGTTTGGCTGAACTCTGCACACAAGCCAAACATGCTCAAGATGTGCTGATCAACAGGGAGCGGAAAACAACTGCGAAGAAAGACTCTGAGCTGCAGAAGGCCACACTGACTTTGTTCTCTGGCTTTGTTCCACCCCGTGGGCGAGGATATTCACGTTGTGGCAGAGGAGGACGCAATGACCGCCGTCCACGCATGAATCCTGGTCGCCCGCGATTTGAGCAGGACCAGTGTTTCCTCTGTGGCCAAACTGGACACTGGAAGAACGAGTGCCCGAAGAACAGGCAGGACCAACAGGCAGACTGAGGGTGCACGGGGGAGGAGATGACTTCAGAAAAGTTCCAACACACCACCTCAGATGTTCCATCAACGCAGCAACAGGGAAGTGAGATGTCACAGACACGCACGTCCGCGCACATCACACACACATACCTGTCTCATGAGCAGTGACTGTGCTTGGCCAGCCAGTCTGCTTTTTGGTAGATACCGGTGCAACAAATTCTGTTTTGCAATATGGAACCCTCACCCCACCCCCGCGGTTGGGTGAGGACTCCATCATATCAGTGTCAGCATCTGGTCATCAGCAGAGAGAGCGATTTACTGCTCCCCCTCAGGGATGCCAGGGTTCTCACACGAATTTCTTTTATCCAAATTATGTCCCATAAATTTGTTGGGCCGAGATTTAATCTGCAAATTGTGTCTCAATGTCACATCTGGGCCAGATGGGCTTGCCATAAGCCAGCCTATTCCTGCCTCAGAGCAAGGTGATGAGACTTACAGTATGGTTAAATACAGATCCTCCGCCCCGTCGTATGCTTATCAGTGGAAATTGAGCGCGGGACCAACTTCCTCATACTGGGTGAGCCTTTGTCACGCTCGCGTGCACCCAGACTCATCTTTTATGAGGGAGGGAGGGTTGCACTGCATATCGTTCTTCAGCAAAGGTGGACCAGATCCTGATTATAAAAAAGTGTTTTACCGAGAGACAAATGATAAACTCACTGTTACACATGTGTTTTGGGATGATTGTTCTTGTGCGCTCTCCGTGTCTTTGACACCTGAACAAAAGAAGTTGTTCCGGATGAGGGGGGAAGTTTTTCCACATGTTTCTCTCTCCAAACCGAGACAGAAACATTGGAAAGATGTTGGTCGGTTCATGTATCGGGCCCATACTATCAGAGACTGGGTTCCGAGCGCTGAGCCTGATGTTGTGTTCTCCCCCTCCCAACGCGTGTTTAAACAGGCCCCACCCTCTGTTGCTCACTGTCAGCGTACAGTGCAGCTGGTGTGTGAAACTGATTTCTTGTTGGTTCATTCTGAAGTTGCTTCTTTCCCGCCCCCAGCTGTTTTGGACACACTCCCTCCTCAGCTGTGGGTTCAGTCTAAATATGATGTGGGTTTGATTAAAGACTGTGAACCAGTGATCATTACTCCTAAATCTTCTTTCAGGCCCTGCCAGAAACAGTATCCACTCAAGCCAGAGGCTGTGGAGGGGATCACTCCTGTTTCTGAATCTCTGCTAAAGGAAGGTGTGATTGTTCCCTGTCCTACCTCACCTGTCCGCACACCTCTCTTCCCTGTGAAGAAGATTCGCGGGCCAGGTGAACCTGTTGAGTGGAGATTTGTGCAGGACCTCCAAGCTGTAAATAAAGCTGTGACAGCTTGTTCTCCCACTGTGCCTAATCCACACACTATTTTCTCTCAGATACCATCTGACTCCACCCACTTCTCAGTAGTTGATTTGGCTAACGCTTTTTTCTCTGTTCCAGTACACCCTGACTCCCAGTACTGGTTTGCGTTTGAGTTCAAAGGTCGTCCTTACACGTTCACTCGCCTGTGTCACCTACAATTTCTAATGCAGACGCGGCCGCTAAGACTGCTGCTGCTGTGGGTGAATTCTCCCCCTCCCTTTTGTGCTCCTCTCTACCTCAGCTCGATCTCTCATCTCTGCCTGCAGTTGAGTCCTTTGCCACCGCTCAGGAACTGCTCTTGTGGAAACAGAATGGGTGCAGCCGCTCCCCAGAGGGGATCTGTACGTCCTCGGACGGTAACCATGTCTCCCTCGCCATTTTTTTCCATATTTTGCGAAATTGACACATGGGTTGGACCACGTGTCTAAAGGGAGGATGTTAGATCAGCTGACTGCTATTTGGTTCACATAAGGCTTCTCTGTGGCTGCAGAAAATCACTGTAAAAAATGTCTTGTTTGTGCAACTAACAACGCAGGTCGCACACTCCAAGTAGCCACAGCTGGACACCCACCTCCAGAGTACCCCTTTGATCACCTCATGATGGACTTTGTTGAACTCTCTCCATCAGAAGGTAAGAAATACTGCCTAGTGATAGTGTGCATGTTTTCAAAGTGGGTAGAAGCATTTCCCACAAAACCTGCAGACAGCAGTGCAGTAGCAAAGGCCCTGCTGACTGAGATCATTCCCAGATGGGGAATTCCTGGTAAGATCACTAGCGACAATGGCACTCACTTTGTCAATAAAGCTCTGACTGAGGTGAGTGAAAGACTTGGGTTCCAGCTGAAAACACACTGCTCCTACCATCCACAGTCTGGAGGAGCGGTAGAAAGAGAAAATGGCTCATTAAAGGCCAAACTCACTAAATGCTGTGAGAAAACAGGTCTGTCCTGGCCTAAAGCGCTTCCCTTAGTCCTAATGGCCATGCGCATGCGACGACGGACTAAGACGAACCTCGGTCCATATGAGGTACTGTTTGGACGACCACCACAGACTGGACTGGAACCTCCTAAGTGGAGGGCTCTCTCCACAGACATGTGAAACAGTGACATGGTGACTTACTGTTCCGACCTCTCCAAAGCTCTCTCTCAGGTTCAGGCAACTGTGAAGGCTGCCTTGCCCAGACCTGCTGAAGGACCTCTTCATCCTCTGAAGCCAGGAGACTGGGTCCTGGTCAAAGATCTCCGGAGGAAGCATTGGAAGTCCAAGCGCTGGCTGGGACCGTTCCAGGTGCTCCTGACCACTCACACAGCTGTTAAGGTGGCCGAGTGGGCAACTTGGATCCACGCCAGCCACTGCAAAAGGTTCCTAGGGACACCTCCTGAAGACCAACAACCAGTTGGTTTCTCAACCACAGGGCAGAATAATCCCTGAGACCAGCTCCCGTGTGAGGTAGTCTACCCTCCACGTGGCAATGATGTGGAGACCTCTGGTCTTCCTTGGTTTCTGGCTTTGTGCCTCCTTCCTCCTGGTGACGTGGAACACGGAGACATTGCGTGCCGACCGTCACACACGATCCGTCGGAGCCGCTTCTGTGAAGAATCCCCTTCATGCAGGCTGGATCCAGGAAAATGTGTGGTATCAGTTTGCTAACTATTCTGCTAGGGCTGTGACTGAAGAAGATTGTATTGTATGTATGTCTGCAAAGGTTCCCTCTACTTATGTTTCTATTCCTGGTGAAGATGATATCCTCAACTGTGTGTCCTCCTGTTATAATACCAGCTTAAAAGAACCAAACCCCTCTGAAAATATGACTCAATTAGGATTTAAAATGTTGATCTATACTGATGGGTGCATCACCTGCAGTTATTGTGGTTTACATTGTTCTATGGTCGCTATGACAGAACCGCCCCCTGGCTCCTGGCAGGGTCGCTGTCAGGAAGCCCAGCCTTCACCCCTGCCCCCTCCTCCTCCATGTTACTCCTGCCCCTAATACTAGTGTTACCTGTTATAACTACACACGTAATGGTACCAATGTCGGTGAATTTACAGGAAATTGTTGTAAAATTTTCCAGGTACACGATTTAGATAAATACAGCCTCCAGCTTACTCCCATCACCATCTCCACTGGTAGTGACTCCGAAACACAGGTCTCTGGTGGGAATTGGACTTGTAAAACGTCTCGGAATCTGAAATATATGCTCAGTAAAATAATCAAGCCGGCTCCAGACTCATACTGGATTTGTGGGGATGGGGAGTTTAAATCCTGGTTACCCATAAACTGGACCGGATTATGTGCTCATGTTATGTTGTCCTCGTTAATTCAGGTTGCTATAGACCCTTTCAACCCCTCCCATGTCACCCCCAGCCGTGTTAAAAGATCCACACTGGGGGGTAGCTTTGACAACAGGATTTATTTGGACGCCATAGGTGTTCCACGCGGTGTTCCTAATGAATACAAGGCCCGAGACCAAATTGCCGCTGGATTTGAGTACATCTTCTTGTGGCCCACAATAAATAAAAATGTTGATTGGATTAACTATTTGTATTACAATCAGCAGAGGTTTGTTAACTTTACCCATGATGCACTGGTTGGTGTGGCTGAGCAACTATCAGCCTCCTCCATGATAACATGGCAGAACAGAAGGCTCTGGACATGATCCTCGCAGAAAGAGGTGGAGTATGTGCCCTCTTTGGGGAAACGTGCTGTACCTTTATCCCCAATAACACCGCTCCTGATGGCACGGTTATTAAAGCATTAGAAGGCCTGCGGTCCCTTCGGGAGGAACTGGCAGAGAATTCTGGCATAGACGACTCTATGTGGGGCTGGTTGGATAATATGTTTGGTAAGTGGAAAACTTTGATCATCTCAGTGCTTTGTGCTCTTATAGCCTCTGTGGCTGCCCTGGGACCTGTGGGTGTTGCATCATCCCGTGTCTGCGAGGGCTTATGATGCGTGCCATCAAGCGAGGAGTATCCCATCAAATGCTTATGCAAGACGATAAGGTGTTCACACAGCTGCTTGGGGATGCTGATGAGGACCTTGAAGATGACATGTATGGAGAGGATTTAACTGTGTTTGAATAAAGCTTCTTTTGCTATGTTACTTTGTATCTTGTTTAGTGTGATTAATGAGATGTTAATTAATCAAAAGGGAGGACTTGTAAGGGAAATTGAGAAATATAGTTTCTTAAGTTAGTTATTACAGTGTCTTTTGCTATTATCTGTTGCTTGTTCATTGTTCATTGTTCATTCAGTACTTTTCACTCTGTCTGGTTTCTCACTTGCATACTGGTGGAGGATGGTTCTCACAGAAGTGAGACTTAATCATAAGTCTCCGGTAGTTGCTGGAGATAAGGAGTAAGGAGGGAACTATATTTCTGCAGGGAGAGAACAATCCCTGTTTGTGCTCAAGGACATGCAAGTGTATAAGATCTGTGTGTAATTGATCAATGCAGACTCACTCTGCTGACTGTTCAACTGTGTGATTCTCAGCTGTACAGCTTAATAAACTTCTCAAAAACTGAGCTCTCCTGTACCGTAATTATTTAACAGAAATAATTTCCACAACAAAGGCAACAGGCGTGTGAAGCTGTGACTGCATTGAAAGTGACTAATATAAGGAAATAATGACATGAAAAATCACCAACAGAGACTACGACTGCTCCTAATAATTTTTCTCCCTTAGTACGCCTCTATCCTTCTCTCCAGGGTTCGTGGAGACTCCAGTTGATGCGTCTCTGGACTCCATCCATGGATCCCTCTACTACACTGCACTCCATCTATGATGACTTCAGCGGCATTTAGAGGATGAACTGTATTATCCCTGTTATGAATCTTCTTGTGACTCTGACTGTGATACAATAGTTTAAGATTTATTTGTTCTACGAGCAACTTTGGTATGATGAATTATCTTAAACTGGTGTGTGGTGGGATAATTTTTGATGTTTATGTAAGTTGCCTATTTACTCTTTTATTGACTTATTTTAAGTTCTTCATTTTATTGTTTTTATTATTCTTTTGGATGCATTTTGTTTTGTAAACTATCTTATATTTCTCTTTGCTATGGTTGGTCCTTTGGACCAAGAGGAGGGAATGTGAGAGAAATATTATATTCACATAGTACTAGTTTGAATCACTTATTCTAATAAGCAGTTTAAACATTGTCTGAACTTAATCTGACCCTAAGTGGCCATGCTTTAAGTACAAGCCTGTTCTTTGTAGTTTGACTGTGTAGCCTGTGTTAAATTTATGTCAAGGATAACAGACTTTCTGTTTCTCACACTCTTAAAATTTATACCTTGACAAGGTACCCACTTTCCCCCTCCTTAAGTCTGATAAGCAGTAAGGGGGTCTTGCAGAAGTATTTCATGTGAGACAAGCTCTGCCATTTAGGGAGCTAAACAGCTGTAACTCATGTGACATTGCCTGGTTCAGATCTTATAAAAACTGGTCTCTTCTTCATCACGGCAGAACTCTCCAAGTGAGACTTCTCTGCACGTCTGATCGTGTATCTTGTAAATAAACCTTTGTGTTAAACTTGAAACTGTTTGCTTTCTCATTGGATTCCAGAAAATTTCCACCAAAATTGTAAAAATAAATTAAAAAAAATTAACAGAAAAAGAAGTCTTTCAACCACATAAAGACTTTTATTTGCAACGTTGTGATTTCAGGATATCACAAATGAAATCAAAGTATTCAGTCCAATTTTTTAAATGTGAATGAAAAATTAACTAGTTTTAGTTTTATTGTGTTTCTAATATTTACTATTTTATCATTAGTCTGCTCTAATGTTTTGTGACCTTGTTTCTGCTCAAGTGTTTTCAGGTTCTTCTCACAGACTCCCATAGCAGCACCTAAACATCCTGTCTCTTTTCTCTATGTTGTCTCTCCGCAATGTTGAGACAGTGTCTCCACAATGTGCTTGCTGTGAACTTTGTTTCCTGCACAGAAATTACAATAAATTGGCTAAAGGCTAGCATGTTTTTATCTTTTATTCAACAACATTTATTATTTCAAGAGGACATTTTTTTCCAAAGCTTAATGTCAGAAGTGGGACATCCACCTGATCACAGAGGACAGTAGGACCAGACGCTCTCCACCCCTTTCTGGTCCCACTTAGGTTACATTCACACCATCTGGTCGTTCTCTTGACTCAAACAAAATATTTTTATACTAATATGATTTTCATTTTTACTGTGTTAAGAGTTTAAATGTCATAAAATACAATTTTTTTACATCACCTCAAGTCACATTTTTACGTACAAATCAGATACGTATCTGATGTTTTCCAGTTCGACTTCAGTTTGAACTGTTTTATTTTTCTCTCCTTTTTTTTTGGATAAAATCTGTTTCAGTATCTTGATTTTTGCTGTATAGTCCATCACTCCTGGCTTCCATCCCTCATCCACACACGCCTGTACAGATTTAGAAGACATCACTCCACACATGGTCAATGTGAACAACTTTGCTCTCCTTTTTCTCAGCCTTCTTCTCATTTGTCCTCTTCCACTGCACAAAAACTTCAAAAAGAAACCCCAAAGTGTACATATCCAAACAGTATCTTATATAAAATGTATTGATGACTTTTACCAACAAATGCTTTGTGTGTGGCTGTTTACAACTTATGTCTAACGATTGTCTAAATTATCCATATATCCTGCAGCTCATATCTGATCAGCTGTCACAGCCTGTAAAAATGCTGCTGCTGAAGTAGCACAACACTTCCAGTGTTGCTGACTTACTTAGTCCCTATTTTTAACATTTATCAGAACACTAGTGATTTTTTTTTAAGGTGAATAGCAAAAAATCCAACAACATTTTCATGTCCTATTGGAGACTTTTGGTGACTTCAGTGAAAAGAAATTTTAAACAGCCAACTTGAATCCCGTTAACATATAGAACATATTCAAGGTTGAACAATTGCATATCTCCAAAGTCACCGCTGGCTGATCCTGTACTGACCCAGCACTATTGAATAAAAGTAATTTATTTATTTATACATACAAGTTAGTAATATAGAGACACAGCGTCTGATTTTTAACAGAGACTTTTTTTTACACAATAAAAACATTATGATGAATAAATTACACAAAAAAATAGCATAAATATATGCAAAGTACCTCAATAGCAAGAGCTGCATAGACATCATCAATATGATTGTAAATACAAGTATAATTTATTTAGAACAGGAGATTATTTAAACACCACATTACTACACCTTTTTTATTTATTTATTTATTTATTTTTTTTTTACACACACTACAACATAGGCACCACACTTCACCACCACTGTCTCGTCTCTCTCTCTCTTTCTCTTCCTATTTCTTTTTCTGGTCTGATCATATACCACACCTTCATATACCACACCTCTGGCACAATTTTGTTACTTACTTATTACAGATTAAAATGCATACATATATATCATTTGGGGGAGTGGTGGCCTAGTGGTTACAGCGGTGGGCGTGTGCACGATGTCCACACTGACAAGAATGATCAGAAAAAAAAAAAAAAAAATTGGGGTCTTACCAATTTGGTATCAACCATTAATATATGTTCAAACAAGAGGGAAATAAAAAGAACAGGAGATTATGAAAATACTACTCAAATTAATGTAATTATTTTAATAATTTATTGACACTACAATGTCCCACTTGATAATCGAAGGGGTTGAGAATTGTGACATTAAAAGAAAAAAAAAAGAATCAACAAAAGTAAGATTTATTTGTAGTTCTAAGCACAACTATTATTTTTTTTAGTTTTGTGCATATCTAGAGATAATAGAAATGTGACTATTGCAGACGTTAATTGTGCACTAGTACATGTACCATAACGGAAACAACAGTACAGCAACAGCACTGCGACACTAGTAGAGAAAGAGATGGCAGTTTATGAGGTGATAAAGGAGGAGGAGGAGGCTCACTATTCCCTCTGCTTGTATGGACACTTTGACATTTAGATTATATCATTCAGGGTTGTCAAACTCAAATACACATTTGGCCAAAATTTTGAAAACTCTAACCAAGTCATCGGTCAGCCTTGATATTTATAAAAAACAAAATGTTTCCTTCAGATATAACAATGATCATTGTCATATTATATATAAATTATATCCCTCTTTCTCTATTTGCAGTCTTCCAATTTTGATTTCAATTGTAACTTTTTTTCCACAGGCTAATAATACATTTAATAATAAAATCATATTAAAGTAAATCACATTATTCTTTTTCAATAATTAATAGTTAAATAATATTAATTATCATGGGATAACATTGGGGGAATTATTATATTTTTAATTAAATCACAATATTCTTCTTCAATACAAGTGCAACCATTCAAGTCCATGTCTTGGAGTAGCAAGGATAAGTGCATAAAGAAACCATCCATTAAAGCTTAGTTTGCTGCACGCTGACCTACTCTGTGTCCAAGGCAGATGCCTCCTCTTTTCGTCTTCTTGAACCACCACCTTATCGTGGAGGTGGGTTTTGTGTGCACAAAGGATCCAAGGAGCTATGTTGTCAATGACAATACCCCTCTGGTTGGGTAACCCATGGCAAACAGGTCCTAAGTGAGGGGCTCACAAACCAATCATTAACAGATTAAGAGCAAGGACTGTTACGTTGCCTGGAATGGTGTCACCAAGGCTCCACACTGTTACAAGGGTTGGGGCTGGGGCTCGAAGGCGAGCGCCTGGTTGCCAGGTCTTTGCCTATGCTGTTTTGGGCAGCCAAATGCAGCCCAAAACAGCAACGTGCACCCGCCTTCCAGTAGGCTCAACACCAGCAGAAAGATTCATGAAATGCCAGTGCAATGTGGTTTGGGCAGCTGTCATGGCGAGGTGTGGCAGTAGGGACATGGAATGTCACTTGCTGGGGGAGAAGGAACTGGAGCTTATGCACAATGTTGAGAAGTACCAGATAGAGATGGGGCGAGCTGTGACAAGCTGGTGTAGACTTGCATATAGCTTCCCAACTCAGCTGCCATGTGTTGTAATTCACCTTGGTGAAAGAGTGGGTCGCTTCCTTACATCTTCGCGTCAAGGAAAGATCCCTTACTCTGGTTGTTGTCTACGGGCCGAACAGCAGTAAAGAGAACCCGGCCTTTTAAGAGTTATTGGAGTTTTGTGCTAATCACAGTCTATGCATAACAAACATGTTTGAACATAAGGGTGTCCATCAGTGCACATGGCACCAGGATACCCTAGGCTGAAGGTCAATGATTAACTTCATCATCGTTTCATCTGATATTCGTCCGTATGTCTTGGACACTTGTGTGAAAAGAGGGGCTGAGCTGATTGATCACCACCTGGTGGTGAGTTGGATATACCGGCAGAGGAGGAAGATAGACAGAACAGGAATGTGGAGAAGACCAAGGAGATTGTTGCTGATTTACTTTGCACCAGGTCACTTTAATCAGACCGAAAAACTGTTGTACAAATGTCATGTCATAACTTGTTTCTTGTCTCCTTTTAATTTGCACTTTGTGTTTAAAATTTATTTATTGTGTAGCACCAAGGGTTTGAGAGTAACGTAATTTCGATTCTCTGTATGTGTCTCACATGTAGTAGAATTGACAATAAACTTGACTCTGACTCTGACTCTTTTTTTTAAAAAAAAGGAGGATTGTAGTGTGTGCTCCAGCATGATGCTTGAGGCTTTATGGGAGGATGCCCAACCAGTCCACAGGTGCTTTGTGGATCTGCAGAAGGTGAACTGTGTCCTTTGTGGTATTCTGTAGGGGGTCCTCCATGAGCAAGGGGGTACAGAGCCCTCTGCTAGGAGCTGTTCGGTCACTATACAGAGCAGGAGCTTTGTTTTGCCAGCTGTGAGTCACAGCTGTTTTCAGTGCATGTTGGAGTCCAGCAGGACTGCCATTTGTCCCCGGTTCTGTTCAATTTTTATCTTTTTTTTTTTTTTTTTGCTGGGGCGGTGCATGCAAAAGAGCATGAAGCAGCTGGGATAAGAATCAGCATCTCCAAATCTGAGGCCATGGTTCTCAACCAGAAAGGGTGGCCTGCCACCAGATAGGTGGAGATGTCCTGCCTCAAGTGGAGAAGTTTAGGTATCTTGGGGTCTTGTTTACGAGTGAGGAAAAGATGGAGCTTGACATTGGTGAAGCGTCCCCAGTCATGTGGTCGAGGTAAATGTACTGGCCAATTTATGCTCCCACCCCAACCTATGGTGATGAACTTTGGGTAATGACCGAAAGGACAAAATTGTAGATACAAGTTGCCAATATGGGTTTCCTCCGCAGAGTGGCTGGGTACTTCCTTAGAGATATGGTGAGAAGCTTTGTCACTCAGAAGGAGCTCGGGGGAGGAGCTCCTTCACAAGGAGAGGAGTCAACTAAGGCTTGGGCATATGTATTGGATGCCCCTAGGATACCTCCCAACAAAGGTGTTCCAGCAATGTCCCACAAGAAGGAGACCCCGGGAAAATCTAGGACACGCTGGGGAGGCTATCTCTCTCGACTGGTCTGGGAACACCACGGGGACCCACATAAAAGCTGAAGGAAGTGTCTGGGGTGAAGGAGGTCTGGGTATCTCTGCTTAGACTGCTGGCCCTGTGACCCAATCCTAGATAAAGGGATACAACTGGATGGATGAAATAATAATATTAAAGTAAATCATAATAATATTCTTCATTTTTAGGGGTTACCATTCCATTCAGTGTCTTCTGACACTTCTGCTCAAGGATTATTCCCTCTTAAAGAAGAGTTCCCTGTCACTGTTTGGTTTAAGGTTTTTCTCCCACTAGAAGATTTCTTTCTACCATTGTTTATGTTATACGAGTTCTGTGTCTCTAGAAAGATCCTACGGACAACATGTGTTGTAATAGAGGCTATATAAATAAAACATTACACTTCTGATATGCTGATGTAAATAAAGTCATGTCTCTTTGGGAATCCTATTTAAAAACCTAAACTGAAGTACAACTTAGCAAAGTGCAATTTTTAACACAATAGACCTTTTTTAATGATATTACACATGTTAATTAAATTAAAACTTTATTTATTTATTTTTTTGCTGCTTTAAGTTTCCTGAAATTACTGCTTCATTTATCTTTGACTACTGATATTGAATACTGTCAGTGTTGGTTTGCCCATTATTATTGTAATGTCTATATTTGACAAGTTATTTTATCAACATAAACTACAGTTTATAGTTTTGAAAGGTGAATACACACATGTAGAAATTAGATTGTGTATGGAATAATGGGGGAGGAGTGAACAGTTTTCTTCAGAGACTAAACACAGAGATGGGAGGGAACATAAAAAAAAAACAAACAATAAAACAGCCATGCTGAGAGATCTGGACAGAGAGCTGCTGGAGCTGCAGCTGTCTCCTCATGGAGATCCAGGATGGAGATGATCTCTGTTTTCCACAACTGTTCAACAACTCCTGCAGGAAGCCGACATTTACCTGGACTGAAGCTGCTCTTCTTAACGCTCTGATGTCTTTCATCTCTCTGAACACTGTGGTTCTCAACCTGCTCGTCATCATCTCAGTCTCCCACTTCAGGCAGAAATTATCTTTTATAGTGTAACCCAGAGTCTGATAATAATATAATTGTAAAACATTTATTTACATGATCTGATGAAAAAATGTTCTTTACTGTAGATATTTTGAAATGATTTATGTGTAACTGATGTTTTTCTGTGTCCTTCCAGGCAGCTCCACACACCCACTAACATCCTCCTCCTCTCTCTGGGGGTCTCTGATTTTCTCTCGGGTCTCCTGTTGATGCCTTTAGAAATCCACCGGAGCACATCCTGCTGGTTTCTTGGAGATAATATTTGTGCCCTGTATTTATATATTTTATGTCATGTTCCCCCAGTTTCAAATGGAAACATTATTTTCATATCAGTTGACCGTTATGTAGCTATTTGTCATCCTCTGCATTACTCCACCAGAATAACTTTGACAAGAACAAAAACCTTGGTTTGTCTCTGTTGGGTCTGGTATGGTGCATACAGCATTTTTTATGTAAAGGATGAGCTGATTCAACCAGGAAGAAGTAATTCATGCATTGGAGAATGTACAATTGCCATAAACGTTTTAACAGGAACTTTGGATCTCATTATGACTTTTATCTTTCCAGTTTCACTCATCGTAGTTTTGTACATGAGAGTATTTGTGGTTGCTGTGTCTCAGGCTCGTGCAATGCGCTCTCGCACTTTATTTATCAACTGCCAGCATTTAGTGAACCTAAAAGAAAGGAGATCTGAGTTGAAAGCAGCCAGAACTCTTGGTGTTCTTGTATTTGTATATCTAATATGCTTCAGCCCATATTACATTTGCTCTCTTGTTGTTAATGACTTTACCAATGTCTTTGCATCTTTTTTCTTTCTTCTGTTTTATTTTAACTCATGTCTAAATCCCATAATCTATGCTCTGTTCTACTCCTGGTTCAGAAAAGCTGTTAAACTCATTGTCACTCTGCAGATCCTGCAGCCGGGCTCCTCTGAGACCAACGTGTTGTAGAGAGACAGTGGACTGATGGAGATGACACATGTATGCAGAGACTTACAGTCGGTAAATTGATTAACCTGGAGGTTTGGGAAAAGTAAAAGCACATTCTTCTCTTGACACCTGGCTAAAAGGAACATTTTAATTCTGTTATTTAAGGCTCCAATATTTATATTAGTTGAAATTATAGCACTAGAACTCTATATTATAATATACTATATATAATTTGAATATCATTAGAAGTCATAAACTGAAACTATATAAAGTGATTATGACTCCTATATTCAAACAAGAGTGAATCATCTGAAACATATCCACTGTTGATTTACCTCTCACTGTCCTGTTGAGAGATAATAAATTTAATTTACTAAAAAATGTTGTGAGAGAAATATTATATTCACATAGTACTAGTTTGAATCACTTATTCTAATAAGCAGTTTAAACATTGTCTTCTCTTGATGTCTGGCAAAAAGCAACATTTAAGGATCTACTATTTATATTAGTTGAAATTACACTGCTGTAATAGCCTTGATGTAAATAACTTACTTAATCCTCTTGTTGTCTGTGTAGATACGCACACACATATGTAATAGAGAGACAACTAGTTGTGGGAGAAAGTCCAGCCTTGATATTTATTATTTCCTTCAGATATAACAATGATCCTTTTTATATGATAGAAACCTAAGTTTTATTTAAGCATTGAACAAGCAAAGCTTAATACTATACACAATACATAACTTAACATGGAACACATGTAAAAATAAGACAAAGCATTTACATTTATTTCTTACATGAAATAAAAAAATCCTATCACTCTTTCTCTATTTAAAGCATTTGGGTTTTGATGACATTTTTACAAAAATGCTTAAATATTTGTGAAGAAAATGCCTATATGACAACATGAAATGTTTGATATTCTTTTCTCCTTTTCTGTCACTTTATAACTGTGAGAAAAACACAGGACAGGGCTTCCTAGACTCGTGTTTATGATCTGTGTTTAAGATGTAGAATTTCTGCTAACATAAACACTTTTTGTCTCCTGTGACACCGAAACGTTTGACAACGAACAGAAAGCAGAAGAAAGACATCTGATAAAATAAGATAGCCATGTAATCTCCTCTTTTGGGATTATAAAAGCACACGGACCCATTTGTCCTGTGCTCATTCCTATCTGTGTTTTATGAATGTGTCTTGGCTGAATAAATATTTTGGATCACATAAAATAAAATTTTGCTGATCCTTAATTCTGCTCTCTGTTTTTGTCTGGTGCAGGGGGCATTAGGAACACAGCAAATTAACATTTGGTGACCCCGACGTGATGTGAATTAAAACTGGTCGAGAAGTTGAAGTTCACCCTTAACAGCAAAGCTCACAGAGTAAATGTATGACTTTGTGCAGAAGGTTCTTTGTCAGACTTCTCATCTATATCACATGTTATTGAAGTAATGTCTGAAACAATGATCAATTTGTGGTCTGAAAGTAAAACTGGTACATTGGGGTTCGTACTTAATTTTACTTTGATAAGATGGTTGAAAAAGTTTTCAAAATCAGATAGAGAGAAAGCCCAGGAATGATTCATAAAATGGGGAGGAGAAAGTTCCTCAAGGTTTTTCTTCCACTAGGGAAGTTTTTAACCTGCCGTTGTTTATGTAATAATTGCTCGGGGGTCATGTTCTGGGTCTCTGGAAAGATCCTAGAGACTTGTTGTAAAAGACGCTATATAAATAAAATTGAATTTTTTTTTCATGATCATTCTTGTCAGTGTGGACATCGTGCACATGTATGTACGATGCACAACGAAATTAGACCTCTACTTTTAACCCATCAACTAGTTTCACTAGTTCTCACTCCCCTTTTAGAATTAAAAGGGGGAGGGGGTGTGGTTGAAATTTAACAGTTCCTAATAATATTACAACAAGCTGCTGAAAGTTTGAAAGCAGCTAATCTGGAAAAAGAAAATACAGAGGTCTTTAAGAAAAGGCAGGCGAGTAAGAATTTAGAAAAAGCTGAATAAAATGACCAAGATTGGCCCTAGCACTGGACCCTGTGGGACACCATAACAGACCCCCACACAGCTGGCTTGCAACAAGCTTTTGCAGAATTTTAGAGATAAATGGAAGGTTGGAAATCGGTCTATAATTAGCTAAACTGTCTGGGTCAAGAGAGGGTTTTTTAAGTAATGGTTTGATTAATGCAACTTTAAAAAACCTGTAGCACATCCTAAGACTAGAGAAGAGTTGATCTGGTCCAGTATATTTGCACTAATGAGATAGGAAACACTTTTGAGTAGTCGAGTTGCAATGGGGTCTAAAAGACACGTGGATGATTTACTTCTATTGACGTCTGAGGTCAGCTCAGGGAGGTCAACAGGAACAAAACAGTCTAGAGTCAGGTCAGAGCCTAAGGTAGTAGTCGCTGAAGCTGAAGAAATGCCCACAGCCACTGCCGGGTGGGCCTGGCCGATTTCCTATCTTAACTTTTAATACGCTATTAGGCTATCTTTCCACCTACAATAAATATCTACAGACCTACAAGAGTACCACTTTCTTTCCATTTTAAGCACTTTCTATTTTAATATACAAATATGTGAGTTAAACCAGGGAGTTAAGCTCCTACGGTTAGAGACCCTCTTTCTCATAGGAGCAACTGCACTTAAGGCTGAGCGCAACAAATCTGCAATGCTGCGCACAAGGAAATCAACATCTACAGAGGTACAACCAAGGTCACAGCCCTCAACTGCTTCACTATGTTCCATTGTAAGAAGATAAAGAGCAATGGCCTCCCCAAATTTAGCAAAAGTTTTATCAGATAGACATCTGCTAAATTAATCCTCCTATTATGCGTAACGTTGACAATGTTGAATTCAAACATTATTAAATAGTGGTCAGATAGGAGGGAGTTTACATGTGACACCAACAGATTATCGGGTTCTATATTGTAGACAAGGACCAGATCAAGAGGATGATTAAGACAATGCATCGGTTCGTTAACTTTTTATAAAATCCCCATCGATTCCAGAAGAGAATCAAAAGCCAACTTAAGACTATCGTTGTCAACATCCATATGAATGTTAAAGTCGCCCACTATGATGACTTTATCTGTACTGATCAATAAACGAGATAAGATAACTGAGAACTCAGACAGAAACTCCAGATAAGCACCAGCAGGAGGCCGGTAAACTACCACCAAAGAAACTGGCTTCTCTGATTTCCAGCTCAGCAGTTTTAAACTAAGCGTGAGGCTTTTGAACTTATTATAATCACATTTAGGGTTAGATTTTATTGTAAGACTGGAGTCGTAGATCGCCACTACTCCTCCACCTCGACCTGTGATTCGAGGAATATGATAATTAACGTAACTGGACGGCGTCGATTAATTTAAACTAACAAACTCTTCCTCTTGGAGCCACGTTTCTGTTAGGCAGAAAATGTCACTCCGGGTCTCAGTAATTAGATCGTTTACTAATAGAGACTTGGAGCTTAAAGATCGTATATTTAGTAATCCGCATCTAATTGTTTGGTCTTTAGTTCGCACTAAATGCGTATTTGTTTTTATTTTTACGAGGTTATTTTGGTTAACGCCTCTATTACGTCGCGCTTGGTGAAGATTTGGAGGACGGGGAATCGATACTAAATCTATTTTACTTGGCACCTCGTTAGAATCTCCAATTACATCATTTACTTCTACCTTTTTATTGGCAGGCGTTAGTCCTCGAGAAGCAGCAGAGAAGCGTGTAAGACTGCAGCTCTGCACCCCGGCCTGGACCCTGGATTGTCAGGGGGAGGATCTAATAATATCAGCCAGATTTCTAGAGATAAGAGCTGCACCATCCCGGGTGGGATGAATGCCGTCTCTCCTAAGCAGACCAGGCTTTCCCCAAAACGTCTTCCAATTGTCAATAAAGGCCATGTCGTTTTCTGAACACCACCGAGACAACCAGCGACGGACCGACAACATGTGGCTAAACATGTCATCACCGGTCAGATAAGGGAGGGGACCAGAGAAAACTACGGAGTCCGACATGGTTTTGGCGTAGTTACACACCGAGACAATATTGATTTTAGTGACCTCCGACCGGCGTAGCCGGGTGTCATTAGCGCCGACATGGATGATAACTTTACTGTATTTACGATTACCCTTTGCCAGCAGCTTCAAATTTGCTTTGACGTCCCCCGCTCTGGCCCCCGGGATGCACCTAACTATGGTCGCTGGAGTCGGCCTCACATGCCTCAAAATAGAGTCGCCAATCACCAAGGTCGGTTTCTCAGCGGGTGTGTCGCTGAGTGGGGAAAAACGGTTAGACACGTGAAGTCTACAGGACTATGGTTTAGTTGGCGGAACCGGACCTCTAACTCACTGAGTCTTGCCTCCAAAGCTACGAACAAACTACATTTCACACATTTACCGTCTTCACTAAAGGAGCCAGAGGAATAACTGAACATTTTACACACTAAAGCAGTAAGAAAAAGAAAAGGTGGGAGAGGAAGAGACCATGCTGAGAGGACAGGAGACGGAAAATGTACCAGGGACTGATGGAAATGAAAGTTACGGAATTAAAGATTTCGTGACATCAAAGTTGGCAAAGTTCTTATTTCTTCCTGGTTTATTTTGAAAGGCTGTTATCTTTGTTTCCTCCCTGCTGGTCGATATTGTTTTTAGTCATCCTTTTATGTGCCGGCCTGTTTTCTTGGGTTCTCCGTTTTTGTTCATCTTTGTGCGGGATTGTGGGATATTTGTTTTGTTCTGCTCCTTTGTGTTTATTTTCTGGCCCCGAGCCTGACTCTGGCCCCAGTAACATGTTGTCAGTTCCTGCCTCCTGAATGGTGTCTCTGGGGTCGTTCCCAGGTCTGGCCTGGTCATTGGATTGGTTCCTGCTCTGTCTGTGTGTCGGCCCATAGGCCCGAATTTGAAGCAGCAACATATTTAAAATCTATGAGGATACATTACATTAGTCCAAGCAGGGGGAGAACTCCACACAGAAAAACCCATTGCGTCCACCGGAGCACATCCTGCTGGTTTCTTGGAGATAATATTTGTACTCTGTATGTGTATATATCATGTCACCTTCTTCCAGTTTCAATTGGAAACATTATTCTCATATCAGTTGACCGTTATGTGGCTATTTGTCATCCTCTGCATTACTCCACTAGAATAACAAAAACCTTGGTTTGTCTCTGTTGGCTCTGGTATGGCGTCTACAGCATTTCTTTATGTGAGGGATGAGCTGATTGAACCAGGCAGAAGTAATTCTTGCATTGGAGAATGTACACTTGCTATAAACATTTTCACAGGAACTGTGGATCTCATTTTGTCTTTCCAGTTACACTCATTGTAGTTTTGCACGTGAGAGTATTTGTAGTTGCTGTGTCTCAGGTTCGTGCAATGCGCTCTCACATTTAGTTTAGTTATCAACCGCCAGCATTCAGCGAACCTAAAAGAAAGGAGATCTGAGTTGAAAGCAGCCAGAAGTCTTGGCGTTCTTGTATTTGTACATCTAATATGCTTCAGCCCATATTACATTTGCTCTCTTGTTACTAATGTTACCATTGCCCTAATTATTTAAAAGATTATTTAATGACACTACACTGGTCTGCAGGATAAGGGAAGTGGTTAAGAATTGTGACATTAAAAAAAAGTAACAAAAAGAAAGCCCATTTGTAGTTCTAAACAATATATTGACAAGACATTATAATGTACGTAACGTAATTTATCAACATGCTTGTTGGGAGTGACGGAAATGAAAGTGGTTATCACTAGGAGATTCTGAAAGCCTGCAGCAACTTAGTCAGCTAATTTGTATTCATCAGGTACCCCTCAGGGGACCCCAATGGTGTCTATGTAAGTGGAGGAATTCAGGGTTTAGTCAAAGCTTTCGAGAGGCATTTTAAACAGCACATGCCGCATCGTGTAAGAGTGGTCAGGTTTTTGTAGTTGCACAGTTCTATTTCCTATGTGAGGGAGGGGTGGAGCTAGTCTCACCATGGCAGAAACCCTGATTGTATTATTTGGTATTCTAACAAACAACCTGTTAGCACCACAATAATGGCATAAACTAGCTCTAGCTAATGGCCCAAAAAGACTAGAGTTGGAGTGAGTAGTGTTATACCATTCGTCGGGAATGCCTCAACAATTATTTTTAGGTTTAACATGGGTAAAATTAAAGCTGGTATACTTACTTTTTCCATTAGAGGGGGGAAATGACAAGGAGTTTTGTAATTAATGGGAGGAAACACACTTGATAAAGTGGTACAGATCTCTGGAGTTGCCCCATGAGACAGTCAAAACATACAGTTAAATCCCCATGTGTCTTTATTCTCATAAAGGGGAGCTAGCCTTCTGATCACCTCAAAGTCGGAGACTTGGAGATCCTTTGCAGTTTTGGCAATCCAGTCCAACCAGAGATTGGAATCACGATAGCCTGTGGCCTTTTCGACAACATGCAACAGTTGGAGGGTCGAATAATCCAGTGTTTCCCAACCCTGGTCCTCAGGGCACACTGTCCTGCATGTTTTAGATATTACCCTGCTTCAACCCACCTGATTCAAATTAATGCTCATCATCAGCTTGTCATCAAGGTCTGGACAACCCTGTTGATGACACAGCTACTTGTATCCCGGTGTGCTTAACCAAGGAAACATCTAAAACATCCAGGGCAGTATGCCCTGAGGACCAGGGTTGGAAAACAGTGGAATAATCCACACTGATCACAGGAGAAACTGGTGCAGGTGGAGACTCAGCGATTTCATTCAGTTGGCCCATCGAGTACGCCCACTTCTACTACACAGTGCACTAAGAGCAGCATTTTCACAGAGATACACATCATATCCCTGCCAGTAAGCAGTATCACAAGGTCTGAGACACATAACACCCATCCACTATGTCACATTATATAATTACAAAGTGTGATACTTAGGATTAACCTTTGAAGCTGACTTACCTGACATTAAACCCCTTCTGAGCCAATAGAGCAAAACCCTGAGGCAGTCTGGTATGCCTCCACTGGCATCATCCATAAGTCAAACAGAAAAAGCATTAGCCTGATCAATACAGGTAAACGATTTCTGGTCTGGACAATCAACTAAACTAACATCTGCAGGTCCCTGGGACAACTGTTTGTCAGGTACATATGTAAGCCTTTCTGCTCCCTGTGGATGACCCATAGTCTCTTGTCCATGATGTCTGGACAATCTCTTAAGTGGCAGGTCTACTCTGTCTCGTGCTGCAACCTCTATCTTATACATGCCAGTAGATGAGGACACAGAGAAACACGGAATCTGTCTCCTTATCCAGTCTGTTAACTGACATTCCTTTTTTGCCATTCCTCTCAAATATTTGGCCTGATGAGAAGGATCCAATACCAAGGATACGTGAGTCCCAGCCTCTTCTCCCATTTTATACCACAGTAGTTGTTCTGGAGTTTGCTGAACTATGTCTGAAACTCACTCTTTACCCACTATTATGGAATTTAAAAAAATGTTTCAAGTCTGACCTTCTAAGTTATTTTCAAAATCCTGTTGATACCACTCAGTGATATCTCTTTCTTAAAATAATGCTATATACGGGGGATCTGGAGGAGGGATGTAAGGCTCTAACAGAGAGATCCAGTGTTGCCACATCATAAATGTAGACAGCAACACGCCCCAATCCGGGACAAGAGCTCCTCAATAGATGTCAGCGCATTCTTCCTGCAAGGGCTTCAGTAATCACTATCCCTTAGTAGATAGTGTAGAGGCATTGAAGGACAAGGTGGTTCCATACCGGAAGGTGACTATGAGTCCATCTGGCCAACAGACAATTGTGGTTCCCAGCTTAATAAACAAATCTCTTCCCATCTGATTCACGGGGACTGATGGGGAGACAACATATCGTCATCAGATATTTTGTCTTTCTGCACTGGAGAGTTCACAGATGAGAATGGGGCTCCAGTGTCAACCAGAAAAGGCAGGTCACAATCTTTGGGGGCTTCCCCCACCTCCTTCTTTTCTACCCCTGCCATGCTGATCCTGGGGACATTCTTTTAAACAATGCCCCAGTTGACCACAGATGAAGTAGGTACCATCCCCCTCCTCTCAGCGGCCAGCCCCTGTTTCCCTGAAGCGTCATCCCCCTCTGGGCCTACTGCGACCCATGGGGTGTCTCTAAATATGAGGTGTATAGTAATTGCTAGGTACCCACTGGTCAGAGTGTGAAGTAACTGGTCCTGCTGTTCCCTGTTGGGGGCTGATAGTAGCCTTCATTTGTTTTTCAGCTTTTTTCTGTCTAACCTCCCCCAGCTGTAATTTCACAAGATGACTCTTTAGTTCCTTCACTTTCTCCTTTTCCCTTTCTGCCAAATCTTTCTCCCTGTGGAGATGATGTAACAGATGCTTCTCCCACACATGGGCCTCACGTCCGGGCAAATCTTGGTTGTTCAACAGGGTTATCTCACAGGTTCGGGCACACCATCCAAGATGGCTTTCCTAAACTGGATCTCTGGATCTATTTTTCCTTCCATCATCATTCACCTCTGGATCAAATTTTCCTTCCATATTTCCCTGTCCAAAGTTCAACAGCCAGTCATTGTGTATGGTGTTCACCCGAGCATCCGACTCAACTGACTTCTACTCAGTCTCTAACTCTCGTTCGTTGAAAGCGTAGGGTGTCAGATTAAATAAAAACTGAGTTTTGGTCAAGTCACTGTCTAACCCAGAGCTAATTCCTTAGGAGAATTTCACACTCTTGTTTACACAACCACCTTTTTCTATTTTTACTCAACACTTATCCAGGTACATTTTCTCGCGTTCGGGGCACCTGAACTCTCCGGGACTCTAACCCAGCGTTTGAGGACTCGATCTCCCCTGGGGACTACAACCCAGCATTTGGGGGACCTGAACTAACCCAGCGTTATATTACCTTATTTCCTGATTAATTCTAACGTACCACTTAGCCTTGTCTTATGAAAAACTCCTCAATTTAGTGAAATCAACTGCAAAATTTTTGGTAATAGGTTTTTTAGCTTACTTTATTTTGTTGGGCACAGAGTTGACCATTTGGAGATAATCAAAATTGTTAAACCAAAGCTTCACGGAGTTCTTTGTTGTGTATGTTACTAAATGATGAGATGTAATATAAATGTAGGTAATGGTTTCCCTCCAAGTCTCACTATTCCCTCTGATTATATGGACACCTTGAGCTTCAGATTGTTTTGTCAGGGTTGTTAACATTATTCCTCCATTTTTTTCTACTTGAAATTCCACCTCATCATGGTGGAGGGCTTCGTGTGCACGAAGAATCCTAGAAGCTGTTGTAGTTTAAAAAGTAACTGTATTTTATACTATAGAAATGTGAATACATTCATATAGAAATTATTTTGTGTATGGAATAATGGGGGAGGAGTGAACACTTTTCTTCAGAGACTAAACACAGAGATGGGAGGGGACGTAAAAAAAAAAAAAAAAGAAAACAATAAAACAGCCATGCTCAGAGATCTGGACAGAGAGCTGCTGGAGCTGCAGCTGTCTCCTCATGGAGATCCAGGATGGAGAAGATCTCTGTTTTCCAGAACTGTTCAACAACTCCTGCAGGAAGCCGACATTTACCTGGACGGAAGCTGCTCTTCTTAAAGCTCTGATTTCTTTCATCTCTCTGAACACTGTGGTTCTCAACCTGCTCGTCATCATCTCAGTCTCCCACTTCAGGCAGAAATGAACTTTTATAGTGTAATCCAGAGTCTGATGTTTAGAATTGTGAAGATTTATTTACATGATGTGATGGAAAAATGTTCTTTACTATAGATATTTTGAAATGATTTATGAGTAACTGATGTTTTTCTGTGTCCTTCCAGGCAGCTCCACACACCCACTAACATCCTCCTCCTCTCTCTGGGAGTTTCTGATTTTCTCTTGGGTCTCCTGTTGATGCCTTTAGAAATCCACCGGAGCACATCCTGCTGGTTTCTTGGAGATAATATTTGTGTCCTGTATTTATATATTTTATGTCACATTGCCCCAGTTTCAGTTGCAAACATTATTCTCATATCAGTTGACCGTTATGTGGCTATTTGCCATCCTCTGCATTACTCCACCAGAATAACTTTGGCAAGAACAAAAACCTTGGTTTGTCTCTGTTGGCTCTGGTATGGTGTCCACAGCATTTTTTTTGTGAGGGATGAGCTGATTCATCCAGGCAGGAGTAATTCATGCATTGGAGAATGTACACTTGTCTTAAACGTTTTTTTAGGAACTGTAGATCTCATTATGATTTTTATACTTCCAGTTACAGTCATTGTAGTTTTGTACATGAGAGTATTTGTGGTTGCTGTGTCTCAGGCTCGTGCAATGCGCTCTCACACTTTAGTTATCAACCGCCAGCATTCAGTGAACCTTAAAGAAAAGAGATCTGAGTTGAAAGCAGCCAGAACTCTTGGGATTCTTGTATTTGTATATCTAATATGCTTCAGCCCATATTACATTTGCTCTCTTGTTGTTGACTTTACCAATTCCTTTGCATCTTTTTTCTTTGTTGTTTTTTATTTTAACTCATGTCTAAACCCCATAATCTATGCTCTGTTTTACTCCTGGTTCAGAAAAGCAGTTAAACTCATTGTTACTCTGCAGATCCTGCAGCCGGGCTCCTCTGAGACCAACGTGTTGTAGAGAGACAGTGGACTGATGGAGATGACACATGTATGCAGAGACCTACAGTCGGTACATTGATTAACTTGGAGGTTTGGGAAAAGTAAAACCACAATCTTCTCTTGATGCCTGGTAAAAAGCAAAATTTTAATTCTATAATTAAACTTCTAGTTTTTATATTTGCTATAATTGCAGTGCAGTAAATAATCTTGATGTAATCAACTTACTTTATCATCTTGTTGTCTGTGTAAATACATCATACACATACATATATATGCGATAGAGAGATACCTATATATTATAATGTAGTGTATTTATTTTGAAAATCATTAGATATCAAAAACTACTGGGTTCCCTCCACGTACTCCGGCTTCCTCCCACAGTCCAAAAACATTGAAACGTAGTTGATTGATAATTCTAAATTGCACGTTGGTGTGAGACTTTTCCTGGTGGACTCCTGCCTCTCTCCTGTAATGAGTCAGAAAGGCTCTGGCAGACCCCCATGACCCTGCAGAGGATAAAGCAGTCTAGAAAACGGATGGATGGATGGATTAATGGATGGATGGATGGATGGATGGATGGATGGATGGATGGATGGATGGATGGATGGATGGATGGATGGATGGATGGATGGATGGATGGATGGATGGATGGATGGACGGAAACTATAAAAAGTGATTATGACTCATATATTTCACAAGAGTGAAAGTGTCAGCAGAAGCATCTCAACTGTTGAGTCACCCCTCACTGACCTGTTTAGAGACATACAATTTTGATTTCACTCTAAATTGTTAAAATCAACTAAAAAGTCTTTCATCTACATAAAGACTTTTGTGTTTTTTGTTATTGTTCTGTCTCCCACTTCTCGTTGGTGAGGATGGGACCTAACAGTCAGCATCAACAATCCCCAAACACAACAACACTGGACACTGAAAATTGTATCCACAGGTCTAATGGAGCATCTTTGTTTTGGTCTTTGATTTCAGTTTTTAATTCGAATTGGAAAATAAACAGAAAATATTTTTTCAAATGTGCTAAAACATACATTTTAATAAAGTCAAATTATAATTGGTCAAATAAGTTGTTTGTGCTCATTGCACAGCATGTAATCTCAATGCTTGCTTATCTGTAAATTGACGTCTCTTATTTTTTCTTAACAGCGATAAGCAATCAAACTATGAGGTTCTTACAAAATAATTGTGAAGAGAACGGTTGTCATGCAAAAACTCAGGTAACTAATTTCCTGTTTCTTTTTTTTTTAATATTTCCTTATAGAACCATGAGTTTACTCATGTACCATATTCCACCACAAAACCTTATTCACTTACAATGAGAGCAAATACATACAGGCACATAAACTCAATGACAGCACAGCCACAGCCTATATAAATGCTGCTGCTTGAAGCTGCACAAAACATCCAGCGTTTCCAACTTAGTGACTTTGTTGCTATATTTAACAATTTTTCAGACCTCTCTAGCAACTTATTTTTTTCAAAGTGACTAGTCAAAAATATAGCAAGTTTTTCAGGTCTCAGTGGAGACTTTTATTGACTCTAGTGTGGAAGTGTATTTCTATTTTTACTTGTTTGTCAGGGAGACACTGGCATATGTGCTGGGCTCCTCTCTCTCGTCAACGTACTGAAGGCAGCCCGGCTGTTGTGTGAAATTTTCTTAAGGTTCGTCGGAGGTAGGCACACAGAAAGCACACACAGACTCTGATGAACAATATATATATATATATTTATTTCACACAAAGCATAGCATAAGCAATCTATTTGGTTATATAGGCAAAACACACACAAAGAATATAACTTGGATTATATGAATGAAGCATGCATATACAATATTATATAGGTATTTCACACACTTTCACACACAAAAGAACACTGACTAACCAAAGTGTCTCTCACTTTGGTTAACTACATTTCATGCACACACACAATCACACTCACTGTGATTCTAGCAGGATCAATCCCTTTGGTTTTCATATATACATAAACCACATACTGTGATGCTAGGACCAACCTGTGTCCCCCGCAGCGCACAGCCAAAGTCAGTCACTTCAGTTTATCATAAATGCATTACTCACACAAACTTCAGCTTATCATAAATGCATTATTCTCATTTACTATGATGCTAGGATGAAAGTGTCGTTCACCCCCTGCAGAGCATAGCTCCAAACAACCATAGGAGAAGCATTCCATCCTTACTGTTGACACACGGACTGGAGAGCCAAACAGTCCCGGTAAAAGCAGCTTCCAACCTTGCTGGGCATCCATACGTGACCCGCAGCTGACTCTGACCCGGACAGAGACTTTCCGTCGCTATAATCTCTCGTACAAGGGCCGTGTGTGAGATGGGATGGCCAACCCCTCCCCACAGACAGGCCCTGCTCTTGGAAACAGATCCTGACGTACAAAACATGTTTTGTAAACCAGGAACCGTTCTCAGAACATGCTATCAAAACAACAGACTTTTCCCAGCTCTACTCACAAATTAACAAAAACTTCTCTCAGGCACACAAAAGAAATAACAAGAAATAACAAGACTTTTCTCAGGAACTAACGAAATAACAAGACTTTTCTCAGATATAAGTGAACAATTAGAAAAAAATCTTACATAACCAATGTTTGGTCAGACCAGGACAACTAACAATAATTCCCCTTACACCAGCACATCCTCACACAGCAGCAGCCCCTCACTGCTCCAGTCAGAGCTGGAAAAGTTCGCCCTGCTGCATTGTGAAAATGACTTGCATATGTGCAAAGCCACCACTGGCTGAATAATAGTAATTTATTCATTTATACACACAAGTTAGTCCTATAGAGGCAAGGGGATGTGTTTCCATTAGATATAACAATGAGCCTTTTCATATGAAATATAAATCTTATCCGTCTTTTTCTATTTGCAGATTTCTGATTTTCATTTCAATGGTAACCTTTTTCCACATGCTAATAATACATTTACAAATAAAATAACAATATTCAAGTAAATCATGATAATCTTCTTCAATGAAGGTGCAACTAGGTCTTGGAGCAGCAAGGATAAGTGCATAAAGAAAACATTTGAGGCCATCGCATTGATTTAGTTGTCAGTAAATTTAATGAGGGAGTCGCGTTTGTAGAGACAATTCAAAGACCAGACCTTGTTTGGCAAACCGCAACGTCCCCCTACAGAGGAGAAACAGAGGTTTCTAACATCTAGCTAAACTGAGGGTGGATTATATACTCCACAGATCCATCAAGAGTGTTTCAGTTTTCCATATTCTCAGGAATTGTATACAACTAGGCAGCGATAACTATTTTTTTGTTTGTCAACATTTTTTCCCAGCTGGTGGATTTTATTTTTGTGACATTTTGGGGACCTATTACTTCTCTGATGTAAAACTGTGGGACGAGCTGGAATTGGAATCAATATTCTTGCTTAATAAAACATGTAGGATACGTCAATTGTATGAGCACAAAAGGCGGTGATGCACATGGGGCTTATAATTTTGGAAGTCATTTGTTGAAGTTATAATATATGTCCTTAATTGCGTTATGGCATTAAACAGTGTGGAGTTTCTTTTCTGGTGTTACTCATTAGTCTTTGTTAAGCCTTCTGGTGTAAGTAGTAACGAAGTCCTTTAAAAAGACGTTTAAAGGGCCGATTCTTACAAACATTAATTAAAGCTCAGTTTGCTGCACACTGATCTACTCGGTGTCTAAGCCAGAAAACCAGCATCTCTTCTTGGATGCTAGTTCCTCAGTGTTCGGGCTCAAGCTCTGAGATGAGGAAATCCTCAGGATCAAGGGAAGGTCTTCACCAGTGAGACAATTCCTGTGTGATGTTTTGATCATCTTATTTGAGGAGAATAGTTGCTCACATAGATACGTGCTGTTGAACATAGAGAGCATTTGAGCAACTTGGGTAAAAAGATGAGGCATTGTGTCATGAATGAAACATAGAAACTGTGCAGCACCCACAGCATCATACTTTCACCACACTGGAGTTCAGGCAGCTCCATTTAGAGGTTGGTTGGTCCACGTCAACTGCAGAATACTGAGCAGCTCAAAACTAGATTTCTTGACATCAAAGTTCTGATTCCCTTTGCCTGCAAGATACTCATATATTTCCTCACGCAGCTGGAAACATCTGTCAGTACTTTTCCTACCATCTCACTGCTGTGTTACAGCATGTCTGTTTATTCTGAACCAAAATCCCCCAGAAAAAACTTGAACTGGCACTGATTCAAACCTTTGGCTCCGATGAAGTTAACTACTTGTCTAATTGTGTGTCATTGTTTTGTGTTTCTTATTTCTTCCCGTAAAATTTTGAAAGGCAGCACCCTTGAGATTAGTTCTGTTTTGACTTCCTCGGGTTCATCTGCATTTAGTGTTTGGACCTGTGTCTCGTCAGTCCTTTGTGTATTTATTGTCCTGTCTATTACTGACACCTGACACGTGCACACACACAAATCATCTGCCAATAGACATTAAGGAAAAACAGAATATTCCAAAGCAGAGGCCCTTGCCTTTTCTATTACATTGACTACTGTCAGTGTTAGTTTGCCCATTATTATCGTAATGTCTAGATTTAAGACAAAGATGAGTTTGTTATCAGAAACTACAGTTTATACTTTAAATATGTTAATACATACATAAAAAATTAGATTGTGTGTGGAATAATGCGGGAGGAGTGAACAGTTTCTTCAGAGACTAATCATCGAGAGGGGAGGGAACATAAAAAAAAAAAACTAAAAAAAAACAATAAAACAGCCATGCTCAGAGGTTGTTTAAACCTGACATTTAATTGGTCTTTCGAGCCGGATCCCAACAAACCAAGGAATCCAGCAGGTGTGTTGGACTTCAAGGAAACTGTGGACGTTTATAAATTTCAAGGCTGATCTTCCACCTCACTGGCTGGAGTCCAAGGTTGACGGGAGAACCGAAGGAAGACAGAGTCGGTAAGTGAAATCTTGTTGTGTTACCCTGAAAGAATAGGATGTTGAGGGACGACGGAGTCTGATGAAGTCCGTGTTAAAGGCCGTGAAAATTCTAGAGACTGACGGTAACAAGAAAATAGACGGCGGAACCGATAAAGTCCGTGGGAAAAGCAACGTCATTTCTGTGTTGAGTGATTGTGAGTGTGACTGGAGATACAAAACCACCAGGTATTTTGTCTCATGTAAAACCAGTAGGAATGTAAACAACAACCTGTTGTGGAAGCAGAGGCAAGAATCCTTCACTTGAGATTCGAGTAGAAGTGAAGATTACCACCTCAGGTGGTTTAATTGCTGTCCTACTGACAAAAAAATCCAGGTGTTAGAATACCCTAGGTAACTGGTTGAGAACCTAAGAGACTGTAGCGGATGAGACCTACAGTTAATTTTGTGGTGTGAACTGTTAAGGAAGAGACTTACAGTTAAAAGTTTTTGTTGTCTGTTAAATTGTTGTAAACCGTACAAGAAGAGACTACAGTAGATGAATGTGTATGGAAAAAAGAAAAAAGCGCTGCTAAACAGGCCTAGGCTGTAGATAATGTACATATAAAGATCAAAGATAGTGTTGTTAAAATCCATAGTGTTGTCCTAATTGCCTAATGTTGATAAAAGTGTATATACAATAACTAAAGAACGGTAGTAGTGTTGTTAATATCCATAGTGTTGTCCTATTAACCTAATGTTGATAAAAGTGTATATACAATAACTAAAGAACGGTAGTAGTGTTGTTAATATCCATAGTGTTGTCCTTCTAACCTAATGTTAATAAAGTGTATATACAATAACTAAGAACGGTAGAGTAGAGTAAATCACATAACGGTGATAGTAAATTATTGTTGTGATAAAAGATAAGTGCCTTTGTAGGATTCAGCTGCTAGAAGCAGTGGTAGTGAGAAATAAAGATTGAAGGAAAAGAATGTCAGACTTGACTCTGACAACAGATAAAGTAGAGAGAGAATAATTAAAGGGGAAACACGACAGATACCTAGTCTGCATTGACTAGAGTACGGGCTGCACAGAGACGGGACATAGACTCCAAGATAGGCGTTCTCGTAACCCGAGAGCTCTGAGTGACGCTGTTAACTGTCATACACCATGGGAGCCTACAGCAGCAAGCAGGAGGAGGTACTAACTCCCGCTAAATTAATCATTGTCACTCACCCAACAAACCGAAGAAAGATACGACAGTGCATGAAGAAATGGCACAAACTAACAGCTGGAAAGAATAGATGGCCCCTTGAAGGCAGTTTTGATCCTATTTGTTGTGATATGGTGGAAGAAGGACTAAGAAATAAGGACAAAAAGTATGATGCAACGCATTTAAAGAAAAAACAGAAAAATGCTGAGCAGAGAGATATCCTACAATACTTTAGAGTAGAAGCCAACAGGAACTCAATAGTGCAGAAAAATGCAGATCTCAAACCGCCGCCTTATAACACAGGTGAGGCAGGACAGTGATATCAGACCCAGAAGGTGCAGCAGGAACGATCACGGGAAAAATACAAATTGTAATAAATGAAGAAGAAGAAAAACTAGGCAGGGAAAGGTACAGTAGACGAAGGGAAAATCACACCACATCATATAAAACAACAAAAGAAATTGAAGAGGAGAAGGAAAGACGTGAAAAAATAAAAGGTTATGAGGACAAAATAAGAGAACTAGAAGAGAAAGAACTGCAACAGCTGAAACAACTGATAGACAGCGATATGCAACACAAACTCCAGATATCACCAGAAATCTCGGGAAGTCTGTTAAGGGGGGATCGTCAAGAAACGAGGCGTACGGATGACGGAAGGACAGCAGGAGGAGAGGATGGTAATGACGAAGACAGCATAACAAGTGGACTCATGAACGAGGACTGTGAAGCAGGCCCAGGCAAGGAGAGATGCATGGAATGTGCAGGCGGAGCCACAGGCTCGAGTCACCCGCAGCCCTCGCCTAACAATGGGAGTGAGTATACACCGAGTACAACCCCCAAGGCTAATGTATGTCAGACCTTTGACCTTTACCTCCAGGTGGAAGAAATGAAGAAGGAAAAAGGGGTGATAACTAGGAGACAGAGATTAAAGAGAGACCTGTCCCTACTGAAACCTGCAGGGGGAGTATATCCCCTGCTGGCCAAAGGATCTAACAACGCCTATCGGTATGTTCCATGGTCATTTATGGATATGATAACTCTTGCAGGCAAGTTAACCCCTTTGACAGATGGAGCAAACAAATGGATCGAGAAGCTGGAAGAACTCACAGGAGGAATAAAGCTGGCAGGAGGAGACATCAAGGCCTTGCTGATAAAAGCTGCCGGACGAGCTGCTACCGCAGAGATATTTGAGATGGCCGGATACACACCAATAATGACCACGCATAATCATGATGAAGTGCCTTTTGATTTGATGCGGACTCAGGTGTGGCAAGCATTAAGAGATAAGTACCCCTCACGCATGGATCCAGCTAAGCTGGAGAAAGTGTGACAACCCATCACAGTTTCTGTATGACTATCAGAAAATGTGGAAAACTGAAACTGGGAGTGAATAGAGTGAAAATAACTCCACAAGAGCACTGTTTATGCTGTATGTGAAGAATGCCATGCCCAAAGAGGTACAAGCAAAGCTGAATGGAGTGGTGGGATTGATGAAAATGGAATGGCCTGTTTTCTCTGAGCATGTGATCCACTATGTGAATGCACACAGAGAGGAAAAGCAGGCCTTGGATGATCAGAGTAAGGCGCTGGCTACCAAGCTGACTCAGCTGCAAATAGGTGAGCTGGCAAAGCAGAAGGACAGAGAGAGACCTAAGCCTCAAGCAGCCGTGAGTGTGACCGCTCCCGAGCCAGAGAAAAAACCTGAGGAAGGAACGGTAACACAAGCACCTGTAATAGCACCCAACATGGCACCTCCTCTCACTCAACAGGTACCTGCTGTGCCTAATGCTTTTCCTGTAGTGCCACCCACAGGCCAAATTCAGAGTCAGCAGATCCCACCTATCCATGGGCACCTCAACCAAGAAGGAGGCACCCATCAGCCTGTAGCTGGGAGAGGACGAGGCGGCCCACCCATGAGGGGAAGATGGAGAAGGCCCCAAGGGCCGACACGGGGTCCACCTCCAGGCCAGTACCAATCAACAGACTGAACCCATAATAGATGTGACTGTGAAAAATCATCATCATGAATTCATGATAGATACAGGAGCCACTTACTCCTATATAGGAAAAGGAGGAGCCGGACTACCCCTCTCAGTTTCAAAGATTCGAACAGTAGGTTTCTCTGGGAAGACACAAATAATACCAATGACTGAGCCGGTTCCGTTGAAAATAGGAGACAAAAAAATGTATACTCCTCTATTGTACTCAGCGGATACACCAATTAATCTCCTGGGAAGGGATGTACTATGTCGAATGAATGCAAAAATCAAATGTACACCAGATGGCATCTATTTTGAAGTAACAGACGACCAACATGATTGCATGTCTGTCCCCATGATGCCACTAACATCTCCTACAAGATCTCCACAGGTCTCATCCAAAGACCCAGAGGCACAAGTCTACTGGATGAAACTGACGACGCCTGATTCTTTCCTCAGTCATGAGTGGGAAACGTGGAGACCATTGATAATGAATCATTACGACATGGCTAGAGAGCCAACACTTCCACTCCACTGTACCATGTTGTATGACAGAGATCAAACTCATGAGGACTTTGAGAAAAGCTGGTATGACAACATTAACAACAGAACTACAGTTATCCAGTATGAAGACATCATAGTAGGACCTCAAGGAAAGAAAGTTCGCAGAAGAAAAGATCAAAGACTGGTTCCAAGTTCCTAACTCGTCACCTCATGTCACTCTGTTAATTGCTGATAAATATGAGTCACATGATCTAGGTCCTATGATCCTCGCAGCAAGACAAGTCAAAGCTTGGACTCCAACAGACTGCCCCGAAGTCAGTGTTTCATCAGATGGACTATTTTTCAAGATCATATGCACACATGCAGATGAAGTGATAGCAGAAAGGGTTAAGCTACCGCGGGAGAGAGCTAGGCACATGGTAATGACGCAAGAACACATAGAATTATTAGAACAGGTCCCAGCACAAGTATGGTCACAACACAAGACAGATGTAGGATTAGTGAAATCAGCTGAACCGCAAAGGTTCAGTTTAAGATCACACATTAGATTACCCTACCAGAAGCAATATCCCCTTAGACAGGATGCCATAGAAGGTATAAATCCCATCATAACGGGACTAGATGAAGCAGGAGTCTTAATAAAAACAAAAAGTGCATGCAACACCCCGATCTTTCCCATCAAAAAAACAGGTGGTAATGAATATAGACTAGTGCATGATTTGAGACAAATTAATGCTATTGTCGCGGAAGAAATGCAGATTGTACCTGACCCCCACACATTGTTGTCCAATATACCACCAGGTACAAAATGGTTTACGGTGATAGATCTGTGCTCTGCATTTTTCAGTGTACCAGTTCATCCTGATTCACAGTATTTGTTTGCCTTCACTTATAAGGGTCAACAATATACATACACTCGCTTACCACAAGGGTTTGTACACTCTCCATCCATTTTTAATCGTGTTCTTGCACATGATCTCAGCCACCTGGACATACAGTCAACCACCTTGATGTATGTTGATGACATCCTGATTTGCTCTGATTCAAAAGAGTAATGTGAAATTAGGAATGGCAGGTTACAACAGACCCTGGGTTTGTGATTATGCTCTCAAAACAGCCCCGTTAAGAGCATTAATCCGAGCATCAGGACAAGGACAACAGTCAGCCAGACTACAGTGGACTGACGAGGCAGAAGGGGCGTTTCAGATGCTGAAAAAGGATCTCCAAACTGCCCCAGCTCTAGCCAATCCAGACTACGGCAAACCATTCCATTTGTATGTGGCAGAAAGACGTGGGTATGCATGCGCAGTGTTGATGCAAGAGACTCCAACAGGTAAACAGCCAATTTCCTACTACAGCACAAAATTAGATAGTGTGGAGGAAGGGATGCCGCCCTGTTATCAAGGGTTAGCAGCGGCCGCCTTCACTTAAAAAAAAGGCCTCTGTGATCACTATGGGCCATCCAGTATTTTTGTATACTTCGCATCAACTGCATGCATTGCTTACCAGCCCACGCTTTGTGATAACCCAAGCACAACGAACAGGTTATGAGATTCTGCTTTCAGGACCAGACCTGACGGTGCTGAGATGCACTGCAATCAATCCAGCCACAAGAATGGTATTGCCAACTGAAGGTGAGCCCCAGGATTGTCTCAAGGAGACGGACACCTTCGTGAAAGTAAGAGATGAATTGTACAATCACCCCATCCCGTCTTATCTGACATTGTTGGTTGACGGCTCATGTGTTAGGGGTGAGACAGGAAATAGAGCAGGATATGGCATTGTCCAACTAAATCCTGATGGTACTTTCACCAAAGTGCTATCAGTGAGTGTGGACCAGCCTTGCTCCGCCCAATTAGCAGAGATTAAAGCACTGACTGCCGCATGCAAACTAGAAGCTGACAAAAGGGCAACAATTTACACTGATAGTGGATACGGTTACGGAGTATGTCACATAAACGCAAGTATTTGGAGACAGAGAGGGTTTGTGCGAACTGATGGAACTTTTAGCACATGGGAAAGCAGTAGTTGAACTGATACAGGCTATGCAACTTCCAACTGCATTAGCCATAGTTAAATGTGCAGCACATCAGAACAGTAAATCACTACTATCAATAGGAAACAACTTAGCAGACGAAGCAGCCAAGGAAGCAACAGGACAGGCTGTGGAGGGACCTATGTTGTTTGAAGCAGGCAGTGCACCTATAACTAACTTAGCATCATTGATAGAAGCACAGAACAAGGTCTCAGTGGCAGAGAAACGCCTGTGGGTCCAAAAAGGGGCTGTCCGGACCTCACACCCTCATCCAGGGTTGTGGAAGGGTTTCCGCTGACATTTTGTTTTACTATTATCTCTTCTGCCTATTGCTATTAAAAAGATGCATGAACCAGATCATTGTTCCAGAGCCCAAGTAATCAGGAAGCTGCAAGCTGTGTGGTGGTCTCCATACATGACACCGATGGTTGACAGAGAACTTGCTCTGTGTCCCCATTGTCCGAAGTACAATGTTCGTAAAATGTTCACCCAGCCGCTAGCTCACATTCCCATGCCAGATGGTCCTTTTCGCCATCTGATCATGGATTATGTGGACATGATCGACCGGGTGCAAGGCAAAAGATACATGCTTGTTGTTGTTGTTTGCAGGTTCAGCAGGTGGATCGAGGCATGCCCAACCTCCAAGGCTGATCACAAGTCAGCAGCAAAATTTCTATGTAAAGAAGTGTTTCCTAGGTTTGGGATGCCAGACACCATATCATCTGATAATGGCCCGCACTTTGTTTCACAGATAATACAAGAAATGTTTAAGATCCTGGGTATCAAACAGAAGTACGGGTGTGTTTATCACCCGCAGTCTCAAGCCTCTGTGGAGCGAGCCAATGGTGTTTTGAAAACTAAAATTTCTAAGATCATGGCAGATAGCAAGGGATGGCTAACCTGTGTAGATGCACTGCCCCTTGCTCTGATGGCAATGCGCTCTCAAACCAATCGATTAACCCATTTAACCCCTCATGAGATGCTTACAGGTCGGCCTATGCCACTCCCACAGACCAGAGGACCCCTTGAAGGACCAGCTCCTCAAGAAGAGACGCGGGGCTCACTTGGCCCACAGACGGATGTACATCCGCCCACACCGGGCAGGGAGTGGTATTCCTCTGCCTCAGATTAGTTGCATGATGATGTTAGCCCTTTGTGGATTAACAACGGGGGAAGTTGTAGTACTAGGCAATACTAATACTAATCTGAACACAGCAGCTTCAAGACACACGTTAGACACATGTGCCCTACCAATGGTCACATTAGCTACTTACAGGGGAATAATCGATAACGCTAATGGGGAAATTAAACATGTAATGCATGTCAAGGCAGATATATATGATTATGTGTTGACAGAAGAAGTGGGAGCTGAGTCAATGGGTACGCATTGGCTGGAATATCGCCAAGACATGGACTGTCGTGGGGAGGGGACGGTAACCATTCAGGTAAGATGAGATAGGTAGGGAAGTAATGGTTGCCGCCTGCTCCCCACACAGTACTTATTGTTAATAATATTTCTAATGTTTGATAATGCTAAAATTCAGCAACTAATCATATATATGTATAGATGCATACATGAATGTCTAATCATTAAGAAGTCACTAAAACAGCCAAGGTCTCCATCACAGACTGTTGAAAATGGCGCAGGCTTTCTTTACCGGACCCCCAGTGACCCCGGATGACGGGCAGGGACACTGGGATAACACATACATACCTTTAGACACACAGCCACACGTAGGTACGAGCACACTTGTTCCAAACAGGAACCCTGGAGAATTCCAGCAGGAGGAGTGGCACTCCACCCCACCACCAGAGGTACCAGGGGGTAGCCGTTCCCAGGCACCACCGAGGAGACCAGCGAGACCATCAGCAGATTCATCCTTGGTCTGGGAGCCAGCTGTCATCAGGTCCAGCCCAGCAAGCCCAGTGGATCCGGAGGATCGTGGAATGCTGGTGGAAATCTTCCATGGTCCACCATCAACAGTGATCCAGCCTACGTCCTACAGACCACCCTATCTCAGGCTCAGCCCAAGTGATGTTGCTCAGATCTCCAGATTCCTGGTCCATCCTTTCGAGCAGTATACACACAGGGAGGAGCTCCGCAGTGAGATAGAGACTATGAGTACAGCTGTCTACTCCTCTTTGCGAGCAGGACTGTCCCCTTTGGCTCATAAGCAAATCCAGAAGATCAGGAGCACCTCGTACGAGCGTAAATATAGACTGAACACGAAACTACTGAAAGAAGAATAGGGTGGATTCATACATTTACAGTCTGAATAGACCCGAAAGTCAGTGAAGCATTTTAAGACACCTGACCAACTAGAGGAGATAATAATTCAATCGAAATGACCAAAACGGGCAAGAAATGCTGCAGGATGCTGGATAGTGACTTTATTCCTCATCCTGAGTTTTTGTTGTTTTAGTCACCCTGTTGCTTCCTGTTTCAGTGAATCCTTATATCTCAGCTGAAGAACTGACGACTGTCTGCCGTAACATCAAGAAGCCTTCGCAGAAGTAAGAGATCCAGCAGCTCCACTTGGACCTCTGACAACAATCCCACATACATTGATGTCATCAGATTTCCACTGGGTGTCAGATGAATATAAATTTGTAAGACCAGATAGCAGCAGGATTTGAGTCCTCTGTTTGGTGCACGTTAAAAAAAATGAAGACAGAATAAAACTACATCAACTACAATGTTCAGAAATTAGGAAACTGGACACAATACGGGTTCGAGAATGTATTTGGACAGCTGTCTGCCACGTCTCTTATGACTTTCCAGAACAGAATTGCCCTGGAGAAGGGAGGTGTGTGTGTGTGCCATGTTTGGAAAACAGTGTTGCACTTTATGATAACACCGCAGATGGTAGTCTTACCAAGGCCATACGAGGGCTGCGTACCCTGAATGGTGAAAGTGCTGAGGAACACTCCGGTGTTTGACACCTCCATGTGGGACTCCTGGCTGGATGCATGTGGCAAGTACCGAACCTTAGTATCTTCTGTACTAGTATCTATCGCTGTATTTTCAGCATTTCTGACATTGTGTGGTTGTTGTTGCATTCCGATGTCTGCGTGCACTGCTGAACCGATTGATCACCACAGCTATCTCACCGTGGAAGATCATGTGGCACAAATGTATCTGATTTTGGGTCTTGACTCTGATAATGATGATGCAAATGATTCTGTTGATGATGATGGAAATTACTCTGATAATGATGATATTAATAGCTATTCTTTTTTTGCCTTATAGAAACCCCTCCGAGCGTAAATGTCTTTGTTCTAATGAAAAATGACTCCATGACTGATGACCACCTGAAGTGGTCTTGGACAACGTGAAATAAACAAAGATGTGTTAAGCAGGAGGGAATGATAGGGTTAAAACTTTAACATACACTTTGTTTAATCTCATTGTTATTTTACGCACTGTATACTGCTTGTCTTATAAGATAGTTGTACACGTCAGAGAATATATTTTGTACTTGTTGCTTATCTTCATTTCATCTGTGACCTCCTTATTTTCAATAAAAGCCTCAAGAGGCCATCAGAGGGGGGGTGCGGACAGAGAAAAGAGCAGCAGAGATGTGGCTGAGTTCTCTGTCCGTCCTCCGTGATGATGAATGAAAAACTTACTGACTTGTCTTCCTTCTTTATTGTGTGTTTAATAAATATTAGGTCGTTTAAACCTGAAAATGACAACATAAAATGTTTGATTTTCTTTTCTCCTTCTCTGTCACTTTATAACTGTGAGAAAAACACAGGACAGGGCTTCCTAGACTCGTGTTTATGATCTGTGTTTAAGATGTAGAATTTCTGCTAACATAAACACTTTTTGTGTACCTCCTGTGACACCGAAACGTTTGACAAAGAACAGAAAGCAGAAGAAAGACATCTGATAAAATAACATAGCCTTGTAATCTCCTCTTTTGGGATTATAAAAGCACAAAGACCCATTTGTCATGTGCTCATTCTTATCTGTGTTTTATAAATGTGTCTTGGCCGAATAAATATTTTGGATCACATAAAATAAAATTTTGCTGATCCTTAATTCTGCTCTCTGTTTTTGTCTGGTGCAGGGGGCATTAGGAACACAGCAAATTAACATTTGGTGACCCCGACGTGATGTGAATTAAAACTGGTCGAGAAGTTGAAGTTCACCCATAACAGCAAAGCTCACAGAGTTAATGAATGACTTTGTGTAGAAGTTTCTTTGTCGGACTTTACATCTAGGGAAAATAATCGATTCTATGTTAAAAATATCACATGTGATTGAATTAATGTGTTAAATAAAGATCAATGTGTGGTCTGAAAGTAAATCCGGTTTATTGGGATCTTTATTTAATTTAACTTTGATATGATGGTTGAAAAAAGTCCCCAGATTAGATTGAGAGAAAGCCCAGGAAAGATTCATGAAATGGGCAGGAGAAATCCAGAAACATGGTCTTTTCCTCAAGTAGAATTAAAAGGGGAGGGGTGTATGGTTGAAATTGAACAGTTCCTCTCAATATTACAACAAGCTGCTGAAAGTTTGAAAGCAGCTAATCTGGCAAAGGAAAAATCAGAGGTCTTACAGGAAAGGAAGGGGAGTAAGAATTTAGAAAAAGCGGACAGATTTTGTTCAGATTGCCAGTGCTTTTTTGGAAAAGTAAAAATGACAGTCTTGCAACAGACAGGGGCTGTTCCCATTAATCAGATGCCAGTGACTCAGGTTTCTGATTCAGTCTGCAGAAAAAACCTGCACATCACCACCTCCTGCAGAAAGATTGTTTACCTCACCACCTCCTGCAGAAAGATTGTTTACCTCACCCCCTCCTTATGCTGCGGTTTCGTCATTATTAGACTCTTTATCAAAAAACAAACCCCAGATGACCAAAACTCCTCCAAACTTCTCCACTTCCAATTTATTGTCATTTAATGATATTACTTTGTTGGTTTTAACAGTAGTAGTTTCACACACTGAACCGTGGAAGGGCTGTGTGAGGTGCCCAAGTTAAACACCAATATCCAGTTTTGGCTCTATATTATGTGATTCTAGAGCCAGCCCAAGTAGCTATTATAAAATGCAGGGTGCATCAAAATGGGGACAATGACATTGTGAGGGGGAACAATTCAACAGATCAAGAAGCACATATTTTTGCCACTGATGATGGGGGCAATTATGAAGAGCATTTAAAAGGAAACAGCAGAGAAGGTTGGGGACCTGGGTCCTCATTGCAGGTCCAATACATGTCTGTCATGATTGTGCTGAGAGTGGATGCCGCCACATGGACTATCTGCATACGGGTCAGATGAAAAGGTTTGAAGCAACTAACTGGGAATGCCAGAGAGGTTTTGGGTTCCACATGTATATTCGATGCTGCTGTAGATGGTGATATTACGTTACACACATCCATACACTTTCTGGTATTTTTAATATAGCTTTTTTAACTATATAGATTACCTTTTAGATTTCTCTTAATTAGGTAAAGTGAGAATAATTTCTCTAGTGTGTTCAAAAATATTTATTAAAAGAAGAAAAAAACAGGGAATAACAAAGAAGGGACAGGGTTTTTGTTCATTGTAATGATCTGATGTTTTTGCCGTACAGCTGGTGAGGGTTTTTATGCTGTTTTACACACAGGATGTACAACTTTTGGGCCGCTCATGCCCGCACAAGTATGCCTACTCACTGTTACTTGATACTGTGTGCCGTTATCGGAAGGTGACACAATTTAATGGCTCCACAGGAGTACTTATTTGTTGCATATTGTCTGTCTAACAATTAACTTTTCTTCAGAGTCAGAGTGAAGTTTATTGTCAATTCTTCTACATGTGAGACACATACAGAGAATCGAAATTACGTTACTCTCAAACCCTCGGTGCTACACAATAAATAAATTTTAAACACAAAGTGCAAATTAAAAAGAGACAAGAAACAAGTCTCTCAGTACACGACCAGGTATGTTGTCAGGACCCGGAGCTTTGCGAGCGTTGATCCTGCTGAGGGATCTCCTCACACTGTCCGGTGACAGCGTCAGCACATGGTCGCTGGGAGGGGGTGGTGCTTTCTGTTCGTCGATGTTGTTGTGTGCCTCGAAGCGGGCGAAGAAGGTGTTCAGCTCATTCAGCAGGGATGTGCTGCTCTCACAGGTCTGCGGTGGGGGCTTGTAGTCCGTAATGGTCTGAATCCCTCGCCACAGGCTCTGTGTGTCCCTGATGTTGCTGAAACGGTGGGCTATCCTCCTGGAGTACCGTCTCTTGGCCTCCCTGATGCCATGAGACAGGTTGGTCGTAGCTGTCTTTAGACCCACTTTGTCTCCAGCTCTGAAGGCAGCGTTCCGAGCCTTTACGAGTCTGTGGACTTCCTTTGTCATCCACGGCTTCTGGTTGGCTCTGACTTTAAAGTTTTGGAGTCTGTTACATCATCGATGCATTTGGCGATGTAAGCAGTAACAGACTCCGTGTACTCCTGGAGGTCTGTGGTGTTGTTGGTGGTGGCAGCTTCTCTGAACATGCTCCAGTCTGTGGTGTTGAAGCAGTCCCGAAGTGCCTCTGTGGACCCCTCTGGCCACACCCGGACCTGCTTCCAGACTGGTTTGACAACTTTAACCAGTGGCCTGTATGCTGGCATTAGCATGACAGTGATGTGGTCCGCCACTGCGGCCCTTACCTGCCTCGGTGTGTGCCTGGTCTGCCCGGTAGCAGGTCAGCTGGTCGAGCTGGATGGCGTGGTCCGGTATGCTGTCGTTGAGCCATGTTTCCGTGAACACAAAACACAGCTCTCTCTCACGGTCCTCTCAGCGGAGCAGAGTAATCGGATGTGGTCCAGTTTGTTGTCCAGCGAACGAACGTTAGCCAACACGATGGAGGGGACCGTCGGTTTGTTCGGGTTCTCCATCAGTCTCGTCCGGATACCGGCTCGCTTACCCCTCTTCTGCTTCCTGTAGCGCCGCTTGTGACACTTCCATTGCGGCGGGGGTTCACGCGCGGGGGTCGGCGGAAGTGGTGGTTCCCGGAGCAGACCGCGTTTCCAAAGTTGGCCGGCGAGTTCAGAGTTCAGCTCAACAGTGTAGCTGTTTCCAACGTCGAGCAGAACCCCCTGGCTGTACTTTCGTTTGGTATGCATATGACTTGTAAAAACACAACTTCGGTGACAAAAACACGAACGAAAAACACGAAACAATGCACCGTTGGGAGAGAGAGAAGCCGCAGCGTGAGGCACGCCATCCCGGTTCCGGGATGGCGACGCCTTTGGCGCGCCTGTGGCAGACCTGTGAGAGCAGCACATCCCTGCTGAATGAGCTGAACACCTTCTTCACCTGCTTCGAGGCACAAAACACCATCGCCGCACAGAAAGCACCAATCCCTCCCGACGACCAGGTGCTGACACTGTCACCGGACAGTGTGAGGAGATCCCTCAGCAGGATCAACGCTCGCAAAGCTCCGTAATTAGGCCATAGGCCATAATTTGAAGCAGCCATCCATCCATCCATCCATCCAGGTGTCCAGGAGGCATCCTATACAGATGCCCAAGCCACCTCAGTTGACTCCTCTCAATGTGAAGGAGCAGCGGCTCAACCCCAAGCTCCTCCCGAATGACTGAGCTTCTCACCCTATCTCTAAGGGAGCGCCCAGCCACCCTGCAGAGGAAACTCTGCTTGTATCCGTGATCTTGTCCTTTCGGTCAATACCCAAAGTTCATGGCCATAGGTGAGGGTGGGAGTGTAGATTGACCAGTAAATTGAAAGCTTTGCCTTACGACTCAGCTCCTTCTTCACCACGACAGTTCGGTACAACAACTGCATAACTGCAGACGCTGCACCAATCCGCCTGTTAATCTCACGCTCCATCTTTCCCTCACTCGTGAACAAGATCCTGAGATACTTAAACTCCTCCACTTGAGGCAGGAAATCTCCACCTACCCAGAGAGGGCAAGCCACCTTTTTCCGGTCGAGAACCATGGCCTCGGATTTAGAGGTGCTGATTCTCATCCCAGCTGCTTCACACTCAGTTGCAAACCATCCCAGCGCATGCTGTAGGTCCTGGCTCAATGAAGCCAACAAGACAACATCATCCGCAAAAAGCAGAGATGAAATCTTGTGGTTCCCAAAATGGACCCCCTCCGGTCCCTGGCTACGCCTAGAAATCCTGTCCATAAAAATTATGAACAGGATCGGTGACAGAGGGCAGCCCTGCCAGAGTCCAACATGCACCGGAAACAGGTCTGACTTATTGCCGGCAATGCGAACCAAACTCCTGCTCCTGCTACAGAGACCGAACAGCCCATAGCAAAGGGCCCCGGAACCCATACTCACGGAGCACCTACTACAGGATACCACGAGGGACACGGTCAAATGCTTTCTCCAGATCCACAAAACACATGTAGACTGGTTGGGCATACTCCCATGAACCCTCCAGCAGCCTGCGGAGAGTATAGAGCTGGTCCAGTGTTCCACGACCAGGACGAAAACCCCATTGTTCCTCCTGAATCCGAGGTTCGACTATCGGCCAAATTCTCCTCTACAGTATCCTGGAGTAGACTTTCCCAGGGAGGCTGAGAAGTGTTATCCCCCTATAGTTGGAACACAGTCTCCGGTCCCCCTTTTTAAACAGAGGGACCACCACCCCAGTTTGGCACTCCAGTGGTACTGTCCTCGTCCTCCATGCAACGTTGTAGATGCGTGTCAACCAAGACAGCCCCGCAACATCCAGACACTTGAGGTACTCAGGGCGAATCTCATCCACCCCCGGTGTCTTGCCACCAAGGAGTTTACGGGCTACCTCAGTGACTTCAGCTTGGGTGATGGAAGAGTCCACCGTACAGTCCCCAGCCTCTGCTTCCTCAGCGGAAGGCATGTCGGTGGGATTGAGGAGATCCTCAAAGTATTCCTTCCACCGTCCGACAATATCCCCAGTTGCGGTCAGCAGCCCTCCACCCACACCATAAATGGTGTTGGCAGGGTACTGCTTCCCCCTTCTGAGGCACCGGACGGTTTGCCAGAATCTCTTCGGTGCTGACCGATGGTCCTCCTCCATGGCCTCACCAAACTTCTCCCAGAGAACAAACATTGATTATCAAGTAACATTATTCCTCCATTTTTTTCTACTTGAAATTCCACCTCATCATGGTGGAGGGCTTCGTGTGCACAAAGAATCCTAGAAGCTACTGTAGTTTAAAAAGAAACTGTATTTTATACTATAGAAATGTGAATGCATTCATATGGCAATTCGATTGTGTATGGAATAATGGGGGAGGAGTGAACACTTTTCTTCAGAGACTAAACACAGAGATGGGAGGGGACGTAAAAAAAATAAATAAAAGAAAACAATAAAACAGCCATGCTCACAGATCTGGACAGAGAGCTGCTGGAGCTGCAGCTGTCTCCTCATGGAGGTCCTGGATGGAGATGATCTCTGTTTTCCAGAACTGTTCAACAACTCCTGCAGGAAGCCGACATTTACCTGGACTGAAGCTGCTCTTCTTAAAGCTCTGATTTCTTTCATCTCTCTGAACACTGTGGTTCTCAACCTGCTCGTCATCATCTCAGTCTCCCACTTCAGGCAGAAATTATCTTTTATAGTGTAATCCAGAGTCTGATATTTAGAATTGTGAAGATTTATTTACATGGTCTGGGGTAAAATGTTCTTTACTCTAGATATTTTCAAATTATTTATAAGTAACTGATGTTTTTCTGTGTCCTTCCAGGCAGCTCCACACACCCACTAACATCCTCCTCCTCTCTCTGGCGGTCGCAGATTTTCTCGTGGGTCTCCTGGTGATGCCTTTAGAAATCCATCGGAGCACATCCTGCTGGTTTCTTGGAGCTCATATTTGTGTCCTGTATTTCTATATTTCATGTCACGTTCCCACAGTTTCAATTGCAAACATTATTCTCATATCAGTTGACCGTTATGTGGCTATTTGTCATCCTCTGCATTACTCCACCAGAATCACTTTGACAAGAACAAAAACCTTGGTTTGTCTCTGCTGGCTCTGGTATGGTGTCTACAGCAGTTTTTTTGTGAGGGATGACCTGATTCAACCAGGCAGAAGTAATTCATGCATTGGTGAATGTACAATTACCATAAATTTTTTTACAGGAACTGTGGATCTCATTTTGACTTTTATATTTCCAGTTTCACTCATTGTAGTTTTGTACATGAGAGTATTTGTGGTTGCTGTGTCTCAGGCTCGTGCAATGCGCTCTCACACTTTAGTTATCAACCGCCAGCATTCAGTGAACCTAAAAGAAAGGCGATCCGAGTTGAAAGCAGCCAGAACTCTTGGGATTCTTGTATTTGTATATCTGATATGCTTCAGCCCATATTACATTTGCTCTCTTGTTGTTGACTTTACCAATTCCTTTGCATCTTTTTTCTTTGTTCTGTTCTTTTTAAATTCCTGTCTAAACCCCATAATCTATGCTCTGTTCTACTCCTGGTTCAGAAAAACTGTTAAACTCATTGTCACTCTGCAGATCCTGCAGCCGGGCTCCTCTGAGACCAACGTGTTGTAGAGAGACAGTGGACTGATGGAGATGACACATGTATGCAGAGACTTACAGTCGGTAAATTAATTAACCTGGATGATTGGGAAAAGTAAAACCACAATCTTCTCTTTATGCCTGGTAAAAAGCAACATTTTAATTCTATTATTTAAGCTTCTAGTTTTTATATTTGCTGTAATTACAGTGCAGCAAATAGTCTTGATGTAATCAACTTACTTTATCATCTTGTTGTCTGTGTAAATACATCATACACATATATATGATAGAGAGATACCTATATATTATCCATCCATCCATTAGCTATTCCCGCTTTATCCGTTTCCGGGTCACGGGGATCTGTCGGAGCCCATCCCGACACATATTAGGCGAAAGGCAGGACTGGTCGCCAGTCTATCCAGGGCCACATACAAGACAAACAACCAATCACACTCACATTCACACCTAGGGAGAACGGTCAATTAACCTACTCTGTGGGAGGAAACTGAAAAACCCACGCAAGCACGGGCAGAACATGCAAACTCCACACAGAAAGAACCGGCCCGGGAATCGAACCAGGAACCTTCTTGCTGTGAGGCAACAGTGCTAACCACTAAGCCACCGTGCTGCCACCTATATATTATAATAAAGTGTATATATTTTGAATATCATTAGATATCAAAAACTGCTGGGTTCCCTCCACGTACTCCGGCTTCTTCCCACAGTCCAAAAACATTAAAACTTAGTTGATTGATAATTCTAAAATGCACGTTGGTGTGAGACTTTTCCTGGTGGACTCCTGCCTCTCTCCTGTAATGAGTCAGAAAGGCTCTGGCAGACCCCCGTGACCCTGCAGAGGATAAAGCAGTCTAGAAAACGCAGGGATGGATGGATGGATGGATGGATGGATGGATGGATGGATGGATGGATGGATGGATGGATGGATGGATGGATGGATGGATGGAAGCGATAAAAAGTGATTATGACTCATATATTTCACAAGAGTGAAAGTGTCAGCAGAAGCATCTCAACTGTTGAGTCACCCCTCACTGACCTGTTTAGAGACATACAAGCTAAAAAGTCTTTCATCTACATAAAGACTTTTGTGTTTTTTGTTATTGTTCTGTCTCCCACTTCTCGTTGGTGAGGATGGGACCTAACAGTCAGCATCAACAATCCCCAAACACAACAACACTGGACACTGAAAATTGTATCCACAGGTCTAATGGAGCATCTTTGTTTTGGTGTTGGATTTCAGTTTTTAATTCGAATTAGAAAATAAACAGAAAATATTTTTACAAATGTGCTAAAACATACATTTTAATAAAGTCAAATTATAATTGGTCAAATAAGTTGTTTGTGCTCATTGCACAGCATGTAATCTCAATGCTTGCTTATTTGTAAATTGACGTCTCTTACTTTTTCTTAACAGCGATAAGCAATCACACCATGAGGTTCTTACAAAATAAATCAAAATAAATCGAAGAAAAATATTTAACTTAAAACTTACTGACAAGATGCTTACAGACAATGCTATTTAAACGGAGGATGGTTTTTGATTAAGATGGATTTTGAACAGAATGGTTGTCATGCAAAAACTCAGGTAACTAATTTCCTGTTTCTTTTTTTTTTAATATTTCCTTATAGAACCATGAGTTTACTCATGTACCACATTCCACCACAAAACCTTATTCACTTAATATGAGAGCAAATACATACAGGCACATAAACTCAATGACAGCACAGCCACAGCCTATATAAATGCTGCTGCTTGAAGCTGCACAAAACATCCAGCTTTTCCAACTTAGTGACTTTGTTGCTATATTTAACAATTTTTCAGACCTCTCTATCAACTTATTTTTTTCAAAGTGACTAGTGAAAAATATAGCAACTTTTTAAGGTCTCAGTGGAGACTTTTAGTGACTCTAGTGTGGAAGTGTATTTCTATTTTTACTTGTTTGTCAGGGAGACACTGACATATGTGCTGGGCTCCTCTCTCTTGTCAATGTACTGAAGGCAGCCCGGCTGTTGTGTGAAATTTTCTTAAGGTTTGTCGGAGGTAGACACACAGAAAGCACACACAGACTCTGATGAACAATATATATATATTTATTTTACGCAAAGCATAGCATAAGCAATCTATTTGGTTATATAGGCAAAACACACACAAACAATATAACTTGGATTATATGAATGAAGCATGCATATAGAATATTATACAGGTATTTCACACACTTTCACACACAAAAGAACACTGACTAACCAAAGTGTCTCTCACTTTGGTTAACTACATTTCACGCACACACACAATCACACTCACTGTGATTCTAGCAGGATCAATAACTTTGGTTTTCATATATAAACAAACCACATTTACTATGATGCTAGGACTAACTTGTGTCCCCCGCAGTCCACAGCCAAAGTCAGAATCAATCACTTCAGTTTATCATAAATGCATTACTCACACAAACTTCAGTTTATCATAAATGCATTATTCTTATTTACTATGATGCTAGGATGAAAGTGTCGTTCACCCCCTGCAGAGCATAGCTCCAAACAACCATAGGAGAAGCATTCCATCCTTACTGTTGACACACGGACTGGAGAGCCAAACAGTCCCGGTAAAAGCAGCTTTCAACCTTGCTGGGCATCTGTACGTGACCCGCAGATGACTCTGACCGGGACAGAGACTTTCCGTGGCTATAGTCTCTCGTACAAGGGCCATGTGTGAGATGGGGCGGCCAACCCCTCCCCACAGACAGACCCTGCTCTTGGAAACAGATCCTGACGTACAAAACATGTTTTGTAAACCAGGAACCGTTCTCAGAACATGCTATCAAACACCAAACAGTTCGAAAGCATAGTTCTAATCACCGCTCCATCAATCGTGTTAGACAGATCCTTCACAGTTCCCGCTGCCCCCAGCAAAGTATCATACCATGCTCTCCTGCATCGCTGGGGACAGTTAGGCAATTTTGGAAACAACACTTTCCATTGCACATCCACATATTGTATTCGATTTCTCGGGCAGGTAAAGCAATCCTGCGTCCTCGGCCGCGTAGAATTGCGCCATCCCACCATGTATGGTTGACGCACTGGAGTCATCTGGACAGCTGGCGTTGGTGCCACCTGACAGGAGGGCTTGCTGCTGATCCACCCCAGGGCAACGAGAGCACGGAGGGTAGTGGCCCAGGAGCCTGCACTGCCAGTACACCGGTTGCTGTGGTTGACGCCCATGTCGCCACCTCGAGGAGCCGTCATCAGTCCGTCCGATCGGCAATCTCCACGGGAACATTACTAAAAGAGAGTTAATGCTTAGGAACACAAAGACAACAGATTGGCAACACCTCAGTGCCTCAGACCACATCACTGTCATGCTAATGCCAGCATACAGGCCACTGGTTAAAGTTGTCAAACCAGTCTGGAAGCAGATCCGGGTGTGGCTAGAGGGGTCCACAGAGGCACTTCGAGACTGCTTCAACACCACAGACTGGAGCATGTTCAGAGATGCTGCCACCACCAACAACACCACAGACCTCCAGGAGTACACAGAGTCTGTTACCGCCTACATCGCCAAGTGCATCGATGATGTAACAGACTCCAAAACCATCAAAGTCAGAGCCAACCAGAAGCCGTGGATGACAAAGAAAGTCCACAGACTCCTGAAGGCTCGGAACGCTGCCTTCAGAGCTGGAGACAAAGGGGGTCTAAAGACAGCTACGACCAACCTGTCCTATGGCATCAGGGAGGCTAAGAGACGGTACTCCAGGAGGATAGCCCGCCGTTTCAGCAACAGCAGGGACACACGGAGCCTGTGGCGAGGGATTCAGACCATTACGGACTACAAGCCCCCACCGCAGACCTGTGAGAGCAGCACATCCCTGCTGAATGAGCTGAACACCTTCTTCGCCCGCTTCGAGGCACACAACAACATCGACGAACAGAAAGCACCACCCCCTCCCGGCGACCAGGTGCTGACGCGCTCACCGGACACTGTGAGGAGATCCCTCAGCAGGATCAACGCTCGCAAAGCTCTGGGTCCTGACAACATACCTGGTCGTGTACTGAGAGACTGTGCAGGAGAACTCACGGATGTCTTCACAGACATCTTTAACATGTCACTGAGTCAGGCGGTGGTTCCCACGTGCTTCAAAGCCACCAAAATCCGTCCGGTCCCAAAGCGGTCATCTCCCTCCTGCTCCAACGACTACCGTCCAGTTGCACTGACTCCCATCATCATGAAGTGCTTTGAACGGCTAGTCATGCATCACATCAAGGCTGCCCCCCCCCCCCCCCCCCCTGGACCCCTACCAGTTCGCATATCGCTCCAACCGGTCCACTGACGACGCCATGTCCACTGCTCTCCACACAGCCCTCACACATATGGACACCAGAAACGCTTATGTGAGAATGCTTTTCATCGACTTCAGTTCAGCATTCAACACCATCATCCCCCAGCAGCTCATTCACAAACTGGACCAGCTGGGGATCAACACCTCAATGTGCAACTGGCTGTTGGACTTCCTGACTGGGAGACCACAGGCAGTACGGGTCGGCAGCAACACATCCAGCACCATCACACTGAGCACAGGGGCCCCCCAGGGATGTGTGCTGAGCCCCCTCCTCTTCACCCTGCTGACCCACTGCACACTGATGCACAGCTCCAACCTCTTCATAAAGTTTGCGGACGACACGACTGTGGTGGGTCTCATCAACAACAACGATGAGTCAAACTACAGGAGCGAAGTGAGCCGCCTGGCTGAGTGGTGCAACGACAACAATCTCTCCCTGAATGTGGAGAAGACCAAGGAGATTGTTGCCGTCTTCAGGAGACAACACACCAGCATGCTCCTCTGACCATCAACGGTGCCACTGTGGAGAGGGTGAGCAGCACCAAGTTCCTGGGTGTCCACATCTCAGAGGACCTCTCCTGGACTGTTAACACTGCATCACTCGCCAAGAAGGCACAGCAGCGTCTCTACTTCCTCCGCAAACTGCGAAGAGCCAGAGCCCCGGCCCCCCATCAGGTACACCTTCTACAGAGGCACCATCGAGAGCATCCTGACCAGCTGCATCACCGTGTGGTACGGATCCTGCACCGCAACCTGCCGCAAGTCTCTCCAACGCGTCGTGAGAGCAGCTGAGAAGATCGTTGGTGTCTCTCTCCCCTCACTTCGGGACATTTACAGCAGCCGTCTGACTCGCAAAGCCCTCAGCATTGTGAGAGACCCCACCCACCCGTCACACAGCCTCTTCAGTCTGCTGCCATCAGGGAGGAGGCTGCGGACCCTCCGGGCCAGAACCAGCCGACTGAAGGACAGCTTCGTCCACCAGGCCGTCAGGACACTTAACACTCTCCCTGCTCTTCCACCATTTCCCTCCCTGCCCCCCCCTCACTCACTCTGATCTCAGCATCTGCACCAGGCACTTTTGGCAGAACTGGACCGCCTGCTTTGCACCATGTCACTTTAATCAAACCGAAAAACTGTTGTTGTCATGTCACAACTTGTTTCTTGTCTCTTTTTAACTTGCACTTTGTGTTTAAAATGTATTTATTGTGTAGCACCGAGGGTTTGAGGGTAACGTAATTTCGATTCTCTGTATGTGTCTCACATGTGGTAGAATTGACAATAAACTTGACTCTCTGACTCTGATTATTAGTTTTCTCTCAAATAGCATTTTGACACGGGTCATTGCTGCAGATACAGTGTCATTCCTGCCAAAACATCCATTCCTAAAATCCACTCTTTCACTGTAGTGATGATAACTGAATCTAATCTAACTATGTTTGGTCAGATCAGGACAATCAAGATAATTTTCGTTACATTCCACCCCTGGCCTCGTTAGCTTTTCCAACAACAACATTGCCTCCCAACCCTGTTAGGGAGACTAAGGGTCCTTTAAATTGCTGAACTAATTTATTCCAATAGATATCTACGTAGACATGGGGTTGTATATCATCAATAGACCAAATTTGGGACCGAATTTGCGGTGCTCGGCCTTCATCCTAGTAATTAAGCAGTAAATCTAACAGTTAAGAATAGATGCACGTCTGGTTATGATTCTTATTTCTTTCTTTTTGTCTGTCTGTGATTTAGGAGTCACTATCTTCACTAGTTTCACTCCTCCTCAGCACTAGAGTAATTCGACTCCTTCCTGTCTGCTGGAGCTTAGGGCGTGGCCCCCCCGGTGTCCGTCCGAGCGCTCAGCAGAAAGCGGACGGACAGGAGGAGGAGGAAAAGCGTTTGTCTAAGCGTTTGCAGCATTAGAGTCATGTCAGAAAAACAATGTACTTTTAACCCCTTCTGTACATCCCATTTCCCAAGGGAACCCAAATCAGAAACCCTGCTTCTTAATTCGCTCATAGAGCGATCAGTCGACCACCACAATAATGTCAAAATCAAGGATTTGTCCACAAAAGACCGCACCTGCGCCGCGTCTGCATGGCGAGGTCTTATACGCCACTGTCTCCGCTTTATCTTGAAGACGCGAGCCACAGACCGCTCGGCCAACGCCGTCAGCCGGTCATGTCCACATTGTAACAAACGGTTCAGCTCCGTTTTTAACACACAGTCAGCTTGAGCTTCTGTCAGCTGCTGCTTCTGCCCAGTTTTTAACCAGTCCGCTGCCATACTCCCCCCATCGGAGCCTGTGGCGCAACGTGAATGCCTGACAGCACTTCAACAGCACACCTGGAGATCCGTTACCAACCAAGTCCTGCCATGCGCAGGCATAAAGCAACGTCTCTCCATCTACGCAACACAGCAGTAAGGACCCTTCTGTCTCTTTCAGCCTATCACTGTTTTCCTAATTTCTCCTAAACATAGTTTCCCTGTATATCTTCCGTTAATCTCTAAATTCATTCAAATGTTGTGCTTAAATAATCTCTCAGGTCGTGACGCCAAAGGTTGTGAATATTTACCACGTCACCTAAACATGTTTTTCCGTGCACATCCTCGGTTAATCTGTAAATTCATGACGCCAAATGTGCATATGTACTATTTCTTTCTGTGCACATTAATCTCTAAGGTCCAGGTTCGTGATGCCAATTGTGAAATATTATTTTACTCTTAAACATGGTTTTCTGTGTATATCCTCCGATAATCTATAAATTCGTGACGCCAAATGTTGTGAAATATTTACTATTTCACCTAAACATTCTTCCTGCGCACATCCTCTGTTAATCTCTAAGTGCCAGGTTCATGACGCAAAATGTTCTGTGCTTATTTACTACTTCTTAAATCTGATTTCTGCGCACATCCTCCGTTAGTCTCTAAGTTCGTGACGCCAAATGTTGTGAAATATTTACTATTTCACTTAAATCTGATTTCTGCGCACATCCACCGTTAGTCTCCAAGTTCGTGACGCCAAATGTGTGAAATTTTCTTAAGGTTCGTCGGAGGTAGGCACACAGAAAGCACACACAGACTCTTATGCTCTTATTGCTTATGCTATGCAAAGCATAGCATAAGCAATCTATTTGGTTATAAAGGCAAAACATACACAAAGAATATAACTTGGATTATATGAATGAAGCATGCATATAGAATATTATACAGGTATTTCACACACTTTCACACACAAAAGAACACTGACTAACCAAAGTGTCTCTCACTTTGGTTAACTACATTTCACGCACACACACAATCACACTCACTGTGATTCTAGCAGGATCAATCCCTTTGGTTTTCATATATACATAAACCACATCTACTGTGATGCAAGGACCAACCTGTGTCCCCCGCAGTGCACAGCCAAAGTCAGTCACTTTAGTTTATCATAAATGCATTACTCACACAAACTTCAGTTTATCATAAATGCATTATTCTCATGTACTATGATGCTAGGATGAAAGTGTCGTTCACCCCCTGCAGAGCATAGCTCTAAACAATCATAAGGGAAGCATTCCATCCTTACCGTCGACACACGGACTGGAGAGCCAAACAGTCCCGGTAAAAGCAGCTTCCAACCTTGCTGGGCATCCGTACGTGACCCGCAGATGACTCTGATGGAACCATTCTCAGAACATGCTATCAAAACAACAGACTTTTCCCAGCTCTACACACAAAATAAAAACTTCTCTCAGGCACACAAAGAAATAACAAGAAATAACAAGACTTTTCTCAGGAACTAACGAAATAACAACACTTTTCTGAGATATAAGTGAACAATTAAAAAAACATCTTACATAATCAATGTTTGGTCAGACCAGGACAACTAACAATAATTCCCTTTACACCAGCACATCCTCACACAGCAGCAGCCCCTCACTGCTCCAGTCAGAGCTGGAAAAGTTCACCCTGCTGCATTGTGAAAATGACTTGCATATGTGCAAAGCCACGACTGGCTGAATAATAGTAATTTATTCATTTATACACACAAGTTAGTCCTATAGAGGCAATGGGATGTGTTTCCATTAGATATAACAATGAGCCTTTTCATATGAAATATAAATCTTATCCGTCTTTTTCTATTTGCAGATTTCTGATTTTCATTTCAATGGTAACCTTTTTCCACATGCTAATAATACATTTACAAATAAAATAACAATATTCAAGTAAATCATGATAATCTTCTTCAATGAAGGTGCAACTATGTCTTGGAGCAGCAAGGATAAGTGCATAAAGAAAACATTTGAGGCCATCGCATTGATTTAGTTGTCAGTAATGAGGGAGTTGTGGTTGTAGAGACAATTCAACCATAAAAAGACCAAACCTTGGTTGGCAAACCGCAACGTCCCCCTGCAGAGGAGAAACAGAGGTTTGTAACATCTAGCTAAACTGAGGGTGGATTATATACTCCACAGATCCAGAGTGTTTCAGTTTTCCATATTCTCAGGAACTATACAACTAGGCAGCGATAACAATTTTTTTGTTTGTCAACATTTTCTCCCAGCTGGTGGACTCGCAAAGCCCTCAGCATTGTTAGAGACCCCACCCAACCATCACACAGCCTCGTCAGTCAGCTGCCATCAGGGAGGAGGCTGCGGACCCTCCGGGCCAGAACCAGCAGACTGAAGGACAGTTTCATCCACCAGGCCGTCAGGACGCTGAACACTCTCCCTGCTCTTCCACCGTTTCCCTCCCTGCCCTCCCCCCCTCACTCACTCTGACCTCTGTATCTGCAACAGGAACTTGCTCCACACACCCACTAACATCCTCCTCCTCTCTCTGGCGGTCGCAGATTTTCTCGTGGGTCTCCTGGTGATGCCTTTAGAAATCCATTGGAGCACATCCTGCTGGTTTCTTGGAAATCATATTTGTGTCCTGTATTTATATATTTCATGTCATGTTCCCCCAGTTTCAATTGGAAACATTATTCTCATATCAGTTGACCGTTATGTGGCTATTTGTCATCCTCTGCATTACTCCACCAGAATAACTTTGACAAGAACAAAAACCTTGGTTTGTCTCTGTTGGCTCTGGTATGGTGTCTACAGCATATTTTTTGTGAAGGATGAGCTGATTCAACCAGGCAGGAGTAATTCATGCATTGGAGAATGCACAATTGCCATAAATGTTTTTTTTAGGATCTTTGGATCTCATTTTATCTTTTATCTTTCCAGTTACAGTCATTGTAGTTTTGTACATGAGAGTATTTGTGGTTGCTGTGTCTCAGGCTCGTGCAATGCGCTCTCACATTTTAGTTATCAACTGCCAGCATTCAGTGAACATAAAAGATAGGAGATCTGAGTTGAAAGCAGCCAGAACTCTTGGGATTCTTGTATTTGTATATCTAATATGCTTCAGCCCATATTACATTTGCTCTCTTGTTGTTGACTTTACCAATTCCTTTGCATCTTTTTTCTTTGTTCTGTTCTTTTTAAATTCATGTCTAAATCCCAAAATCTATGCTCTGTTCTACTCCTGGTTCAGAAAATCTGTTAAACTCATTGTCACTCTGCAGATCCTGCAGCCGGGCTCCTCTGAGACCAACGTGTTGTAGAGAGACAGTGGACTGATGGAGATGACACATGTATGCAGAGACTTACAGTCGGTACATTGATTAACCTGGATGATTGGGAAAAGTAAAAGCACATTCTTCTCTTGATGCCTGGTAGAAAGCAGCATTTTAGGATTTACTACTTAAATTTGTTGAAATTGCAATGCTGTAAATAGCCTTGATGTAACCAACTTACTTTATCATCTTTTTGTCTGTGTAGATACAAAGAGAGAACTAGTTCAGAGTCAGAGTCAGAGTCAAGTTTATTGTCAATTCTACTACATGTGAGATACATACAGAGAATCGAAATTACGTTACTCTCAAACCCTCGGTGCTACACAATAAATACATTATAAACACAAAGTGCAAATTAAAAAGAAACAAGTTATGGCATGATGTTTAAGTGTACAACAGTTTTTAAAGGTGTGTGATGGTCCTGCAGGTGTTCATCTTATCGGTCTGGTTAAAGTGACCTGGTGCAAAGAAGGCGGTCCAGTTCTGCCACAAGTTCCTGTTGCAGATACAGAGGTCAGAGTGAGTGAGGGGGGGCAGGGAGGGAAACGGTGGGAGAGCAGGGAGAGTGTTCAGCGTCCTGACGGCCTGGTGGATGAAAATTTTCCTCAGTCTGCTGGTTCTGGCCCGGAGGGTCCGCAGCCTCCTCCCTGATGGCAGCTGACTGAAGAGGCTGTGTGACGGGTGGGTGGGGTCTCTCACAATGGTGAGGGCTTTGCGAGTCAGACGGCTGCTGTAAATGTCCTGAAGTGAGGGGAGAGAGACACCAACGATCTTCTCAGCTGCTCTCACTGTGGCGGAAATTTACTGGAATCCAATGAGAGTCCTGAAGTGAGGGTAGAGAGACACCAACGATCTTCTCAGCTGCTCTCACTGTGGTGGAAATTTACTGGAATCCAATGAGAGAGCAAACAGTTTCAAGTTTAACACAAAGGGTTTATTTACAAGATACACGTTGATCAGACGTGCAGAGAAGTCTCGCTAGGAGAGTTCTGCCATGGAGAAGAGGAGAGAAGTATTTATATGTTCTGAACCAGGAAACGTCACATGGGTCACAACTATATGTCCCCCTAAAAGACAGAGCATATTGTCTCACAGGAATAACTCCTGCAAGACCCCCTTACTGCTTATCAGACTTAAAGAGGAGGAAGGCAGATGCCTTATCAAGGTGTTAAATCTAAGAGTATAGGAAACAGAAAAGTCTGTTGTCTCTGATTTAAATGGGAAACAGAGGGCTCTGTTCTCTCTGTCATAAAATTGATGGCTACACAGTCAAAAGAGAAAGGACAGGCTCGTACTTAAAGAATACTCACTTAGGGTCGGATTAAGTTCAGACAATGTTTAAACTGCTTAGTAGGATAGGTGATTCAAACTAGTACCATGTGAATATAACATTTCTCTCACATTCCCTCCTCTTGGTCCAAAGGACCAACCATAGCAAAGAGAAATATAAGAGGGTTTACAAAACAAAATACATCCAAAAGAATAAAATAAAAAAAAAAATAAAATAAAGAACTCAAAATAAGTCAGTAAAAGAGCAAATAGGCAACTTACATAAACATCAAAAATTAGCCTCCACACACCGGTTTAAAGATAATTCAACATACCAAATTTGCTCATAAAACAAAAACATCTTAAACTATCGTATCACAGTCAGAGTCACATGAAGATTCATAAGAGGGATAATACAGTTCATCTATTGTGAGTGTTACAGATGAAGCGGTATGCTCTCTGTAGCGGTGAGGCGCTGATGTCGCTCTTCACTGATGCTGGAGCAGTATGCTCTTTGAAGCAGCAGGACGCTATTTCACTCCTTACTGATTTTGCTCGTGATCGTAGCAGTCGGACAGGTCAGTCCGCTGGTCAGGAACAGGTGTTTCCTCGGGATGTGGAACCTTCCTGCAGTGGCTGGCATGAATCCACGTTGCTCTCTCAGCTACCTTCACGGCGGTGTGTGTAGTCAGGGCAGCATTCACTTGGGAGCAGATGCCTGAAAGGGTCTTGATGAGACTTAAACAATAGGTTAGACTGTTACTTTCACACAAAGCTGTTTCTGGAGGTGGAGCCCTTGGGGGGGGGGGGGTCCAGTCGAGTTAGGGGGGCTGCAAACATACTTTCAAATGGACTTAAACCTGTTCTTCCTCTTTTGCGCATTCGCATGTACATTAATACGTAAGTAAGTAAAAATAAATAAAAATGACAGTCTTGCCACAGACAGGGGCTGTTCCCATTAATCAGATGCCAGTGACTCAGGCTTCTGACTCAGTCTGCAGAAAAAAACCTGCACAATGCTCACACAATGCTGTGAAATGGCATTCATCATCCCGCCTTTTGAGACATGGTCCAACCCATGTGTCAATTTTGCATAATGAGGAAATAGGGCAGAAGGCAAACAAGGTTTACCGTTAGGTGCCATCCACCCATCAGGCATGTGTTTCGCATCAGCCTGTTTCCAAAGGCAAATATCGAAATGGGAGACCAATGTCTGTAGTGCAGAAAGAGAAGATGGAACTTCAAGCGAACAAGTAGATGAAACACAAAGAGACAGAGAAGGGGGGTAGGAGCTGCAGCCTTTGTAGATGCGTCCGCTCGTTTCCTGTGGATATAAAATCAAAAGAGTTAGTGTGAGCTGCACATTTGCACACAGCAGTCTGTTTTGGAGGAAGAAGAGCCTCTAATAAATCAGAGACCAAATGATGATGAAGGATGGGTTTCCCATCAGATTTCAGGAAACCACGGTGGCGCCAGAGGGCACCGAAATCATGTACTACACCTGAACGCATGCACACAGCATATGCAGCTCTACAGGTCCGCTGTCAGGGTCACGTGAGGCAGACCCATCAAATAAAAAAAACAAAAAGTCAGGGTTCTGCAACGGTTGGTCAGTCATGTCAGGTCATGGTGAACACGTCAGAGAGAGTTCAGCAACACAGTCATGTGGGGTTCCGTCTTCTGGAGTAGGAAGTAGTGTGGCAGGATTTAAAACCGAACACCTTTTAACAGTGACATTCGGCAGCTCGAGCAGGCAGGTGTGATACCTGGGGAATCTAGGAAGTGAAAAGTGTGAAGACCTGTGTTCCGCCAGGATGAGGGAAAATTCATGGGGAACCATCAGGGTCAGAGGAGATTGGAAAGCAAGTTTTAGGGCTGCACAAGAACATTCAGTGTCATCTGACCATTGTTTTTTGGAGTGCATAGGTTTGGATGGAGTTAACTCGCATAGGGGTTTGGTTAATTCAGAAAAATTTGGAACAAACATTCTGCAGTAGGAGCACAATCCGATGAAAGACAGGAGTTGTTTGACAGTCTCCGGTCTCTGCGCCTTTTGGATTGCTGTTAAATGTTTGGAGGAAAGGCGTTTACCTTACCTGAGAGAAGGGAGGGTGAGGGAGAAAGATTTGAGCACCCTGAAAAGATGTCAACTGTTCTCAAGGTCTGAATCATACTGGACACATCCAGTTTATGAGCCTTTAGGGAGGGTGAAAAACAAACTTTCTCTCCAGGAGGCTTATACCAGTCCTCAGCTTGGGTACAGGCCATGACCCGCAAGCCCAGATCTCTCCACTGGTCAGATGGTGATTTGGCCAGAGAGATGTGAGGGAAACTATTCTGAACCAGAAAAAACTCTGACTGAGTGGGAGTTAGTAGAACACACATTGTGCAGCGCGTGTCAGACCAAAACAGGGTACCCATTGTCATTTGATCATTCAACATAGCAAAAAACCTTTCATCATAAGTGTGATCTTTGGTATGTGTTACATTTGCAGTACAATGCAGGTTTTCTGGTTTCATCATGTGAACATCAGAAGGAAACATTCTCTGCTTTGTCGGGTCACACAGTTCTAGAGAAGACTCATAGGTGATCCACCATTGATAAACTTGAAGGGGAGGGGGGTGGTGGCATCCTTTACCAGCTGATGGACATGATTGGAATTTTGACTGACCATCATCCCTTCGGGAGTTGAACGTAGTTCAATGCCCAAGGTGAGCATGAGGTCACGCCCAAGCAGGTTAAAGGGGCAGCATTCAGAGATTAAAAATGAATGTTTCAAAGGTGTCTGGGAGTCAGTTGTGCATGTCAGAGGAACAGAAAAATGTTCTTTGGTTTCTGATCCACTGGCACTCACAGAGTAAAGATATCTACCGCTTAATTTTGTACCTGGGAATTCAGATGAACGGATTACAGGGTAAGTAGCAATAAATTCAACATATTATTAAAACAAATTTTACAGCAACAGTCACAGTCATGGAGGGGAGATCCAGAATCTTTCTTCATCAGGGGGATGTAGGAGTGTGTGTGTGTTCTTATCTGTAAAGGGCTGTGGTGGACCTCCAGGTGATTTGTCATCCAGAACTCCAACCTCCACTCTGCCTCAGTTGGGTTGATGATGATGAAAGGGAAGGCTCTGGTTGTAGTGGCCACGCCCACTGCTTTGGAAATGCTCTCTTCCTCCCCCGCTGTTTCTGTGTACTCTGCGCTGACGGGCCTCCCTGCTAGGTGAGGGGTCAAAAAAGGGGCCGACTGTTGTAATGGCTGAGTTGCCATGTGCTGGGTAATCAGCTGGTCTCTGCATGCCACTGAAGTCATCATAGATGGAGTGGAGTTGAGTGGGGAGATCTTCTGTTGTCAGGCGCTTACACGCTACAGATCGCAATGCACCGGAAACCCGGTCCAGACAGCTGCCACCAGTCCTTGAACCCACTCTCTGTAGTTGCGGTTTTCAGGCGGCTCATCCTGCTGAGTATCTCTCCAAGCAGGACTGACAGGTTGTCTGTACTCTTCAAAAAGTCGTCTAATGACAGAAAATTGTGTAGGTGAGAAGATTTGCATCGTTACCCTGGCATCTCGTGAGAAGTGAGGGTGTTTTCATTGATGAAGGTCTGCAGTTCTCTTCCTGTTTTATGGCATCTTCACGCTTCACCGGGCCTTGGGATGTAGTAAAGGGGGCGAGAGAGACAGGGTTAGCGGCTGCTGCACTAAGATCTTGTTCCAGGGGGGAGGTGGAGGTATGGTGGAGGTATGGAGTCCAGAGACGCATCAACTGGAGTCTCCACGAACCCTGGAAAGAAGGATAGAGGCGTACTAAGGGAGAAGATTTATTAGGAGCAGTCGTAGTGTCTGTTGGTGATTTTCCATGTCATTATTTCCTTATATTAGTCACTTTCAATGCAGTCACAGCTTCACACATCTGTTGCCTTTCTCCCCTTTTTTTTATACTCTGCTTCCCACTTGCTCAAACATTCTCATTTTTCCCATACTTTTTTCATACATTGAACATCACTTACTTTTACCTTCTTTTTTACATGCTTTATCTTTCTTCAATCAACTGACCTCTACATTGTTGAAGTTGGTTCTCGCTCAGAGAACCACCTTCAAGAAAACCATAATATTTACACCAATAATTCACAAAGTCACAACATTCTGTACAATATTTTTCTTTCAAAAGTTTCATTAAAAGGAGAATATACACCGGTATTCATTTCTTTTGCATTTACATTTCCCATTGTGTGCACAATTATCACTGGTCTTCCTCAAATAAACTCACGGTTATTTAATCTGGTCTTACTTAACAAAGAAATTGTCAAATTCACAGATTTTTCTTCCTGTTCTTGTCTTAGTCAGACTCACAGGGCTACTATTTTCTGGTCTTGCATACACTCCCAGATTCAGTCTGGTCTTGCATATACTCACAGATTAATTTACCTGATCTTGTCTTAGTCAGACTCACAGGACTTGAAATCACCTGATCTTGTTTCAGCTCACAGGACTTAAAATCACCTGATCTTGTTTTAGCTCACAGGACTTTCACGAGTTCTTGCATCATCAACTCACAGGACTTGAACCAGTCTTGTTTATTTGAGGTCACAGAATTAACCTTCCCTGGTCTTGGCTATAGACGTCTTTACCTAACAGGCTTTACAGGTTTAAACAATTTTTTTTTTGAACCCCAAAAGAAACAAAAAGAATTAGAAAAAAAAGTAAAACAATTCAGAAATAAAATGGAATAAGTCTCACCGGATTCAATCCACTGCTGCTATTTGAGCAGATCCCATCACGGTCAATCGGAACGACGGACCGAGGTCCCATAGGGAAAAGGTGGCCAGCCTCAACGGTCCGGCTCCGACGGACACGTCCAACGAACAATCTCCTTGGTCTTCTCCACATTCAGGGAGAGATTGTTGTCGCTGCACCACTCAGCCGGGCGGCTCACTTCGCTCCTGTAGTTTGACTCATCGTTGTTGTTGATGAGACCCACCACAGTCGTGTCGTCCGCAAACTTTATGAAGAGGTTGGAGCTGTGCATCGGTGTGCAGTCGTGGGTCAGCAGGGTGAAGAGGAGGGGCCTCAGCACACATCTCTGGGGGGCCCCTGTGTTCAGTATGATGGTGCTGGATATGTTGCCGCCGACCCGTACTGCCTGTGGTCTCCCAGTCAGGAAGTCCAACAGCCAGTTGCACATTGAGGTGTTGATCCCCAGCTGGTCCAGTTTGTGAATGAGCTGCTGGGGGATGACGGTGTTGAATGCTGAACTGAAGTCGATAAAAAGCATTCTTACATAAGCGTTTCTGGTGTCCATATGTGTGAGGGCTGTGTGGAGGGCAGTGGAGATGGCGTCGTCAGTGGACCGGTTGGAGCGAAATGCGAACTGGTAGGGGTCCAGAGAGGGGGGGAGGGCAGCCTTGATATGATGCATGACTAGCTGTTCAAAGCACTTCATGATTATGGAAGTCAGTTCAACTGGACGGTAGTCGTTGGAGCAGGAGGGAGATGACCGTTTTGGGACCGGACGGATGTTGGTGGCTTTGAAGCACGTGGGAACCACCGCCTGACTCAGTGACTTGTTAAAGATGTCTTTGAAGACATCCGTGAGTTCTCCTGCACAGTCTCTCAGTACACGACCAGGTATGTTGTCAGGACCCGGAGCTTTGCGGGCGTTGATTGCGGGTGTTGTGTGCCTCGAAGCGGGCGAAGAAGGTGTTCAGCTCATTTAGCAGGGATGTGCTGCTCTCACAGGTCTGCGGTGGGGGCTTGTAGTCCGTAATGTTCTGAATCCCTCGCCACAGGCTCCGTGTGTCCCTGCTGTTGCTGAAACGGCAGGCTATCCTCCTGGAGTACCGTCTCTTAGCCTCCCTGATGCCATGGGACAGGTTGGTCGTAGCTGTCTTTAGACCCACTTTGTCTCCAGCTCTGAAGGCAGCGTTCCAAGCCTTAACGAGTCTGTGGACTTCCTTTTTCATCCACGGCTTCTGGTTTGCTTTGACTTTGATGGTTTAGGAGTCTGTTACATCATCAATGCACTTGGCGATGTAGGCGGCAATAGACTCCGTGTACTCCTGGAGGTCTGTGGTGTTTTTGGTGGTGGCAGCTTCTCTGAACATGCTCCAGTCTGTGGTGTTGAAGCAGTCTCGAAGTGCCTCTGTGGACCCCTCTGGCCACACCCGGACCTGCTTCCAGACTGGTTTGACAACTTTAACCAGTGGCCTGTATGCTGGCATTAGCATGACATTGATGTGGTCTGAGGCCCCGGGGTGGGGGAGGGGGTGGGCTTTGTAGGCTGTCTTGTTGTTGGTGTAGAGTTGGTCCAGAATGTTGTCTCCTCGCGTGGGGAACTTGATGTGGTGGTGAGGATTTGAAAAGATGGTCTTTGGGTCTGCGTGGTTGAAGTCCCCCGCCAGGATGAGGAAGGCCTCAGGGTGGGATGTCTGCTGCACGCTGATCCGCTGGTACAGCTCGGTCAGCGCCTCTCTCCTGGTGTTGGTGAAGGGGCTGGGGGGGGATGTAAACAGCAGTGAGTAGTATGACCGAGTATTTGCGCGGTAGATAGAAAGGACGACATTTAATAATTATAAACTCCGCCAGGGGTGAGCAGTGTTTGCAGACCACTAAAGCATCTCTACACCAAGCATCATGGAGGAAAACACAAAGGCCGCCGCCGCGGCCCTTACCTGCCTCGGTGTGTGCTCGGTCCGCCCGGTAGCAGGTCAGCTGGTCGAGCTGGATGGCGTGGTCCGGTATGCTGTCGTTGAGCCATGTTTCCGTGAACACAAAAACACAGCTCTGTCTCACGGTCATCTCGGCGGAGCAGAGTAATCGGATGTGGTCCAGTTTGTTGTCCAGCGAACGAACGTTGGCCAAAACGATGGAGGGAACCGTCGGTTTGTTCGGGTTCTTCGCCAGTCTCGTCCGGATACCGGCTCGCTTATTCCTCTTCTGCTTCCTGTAGCGCCGCTTGTGACGCTTCCATTGCGGCGGGGGTTCAGGCGCGGGGGTCGGCAGAAGTGGTGGTTCCCGGAGCAGACCGCGTTGCCGAAGTTGGCCGGCGAGTTCAGGGCTCAGCTCGACAGTGTAGCTGTTTCCAACATCGAGCAGAACCCCCCGGCTGTACTTTAGTTTGGTGTACATATGACTTGTAAAAATACAACTTTGGTAACAAAAACACGAACGAAAAACACGAAACAATGCACCGTCGGGAGAGGCACGCGCCGCCATCCCGGAAACGGAAGTCCAGCAGAGAAGGTTGCGGACCTGCGTCCTCATTGCAGGTCCAATACATGTCTGTCATGATTGTGCTGAGAGTGGATGCCACCACAAGGACTATCTGCATAAGGGTCAGATGACAACGTTTGAAGGAACTAACTGGGAATGCCAGAGAGGTTTTGGGTTCCACATGTATATTCGATGCTGCTGTAGATGGTGATATTACGTTACACACATCCATACACTTTCTGGTATTTTTAATATTGCTTTTTTAACTATTTAGATTACCTTTTAGAGTTCTCTTAATTAGGTAAAGTGAGAATAATTTCTCTAGTGTGTTCAAAAATATTTATTAAAAGAAGAAAAAAACAGGGAATAACAAAGAAGGGACAGAGCATAAACAGAGCAGAGAGCCAAGGAAAGTAGAAATGATTTATTTATAACAAGGAACGAAAAACTATTGCAGTCCAACTAGGCAGGAACAAAGCTTGGCAGACGTAAAATCCCCATAGCTGGACTTGACTTGACTCGCCTCTTGGAATCTGACGGAATCTTCTGGCAACCAGGAGTGGTGAGAAGGCCTGGTAAATAGGTTGAGGCTGATGAGGGGATTGAGTGCAGGTGTCTGAAATGGCTGGCCACGCCCCTGCCATCCACATGGTCTGCAACACAAAGAAGGGAAGGGGAAAAACACCACAGAGCCGGGAAGTGAACTGGGGGCCCCTGTCGGAAACAATATCCTGAGGAAGTCCATGAAGCCTAAAAACATGCTGAACCAGGAGATTAGCAGTCTCAAATGCTGTAGGCAGCTTAGCAAGGGGAATGAAATGGACCGATTTTGAAAAGCGGTCAACCACTGTCAGGACGGTGGTGTTACCTTCTGATGGGGGAAGTCCGGTAACGAAATCCGCGGCAATGTGTGACCAAGGGCGATGAGGAACAGGAAGTGGCTGAAGCAGGCCGGGCGGGGCACGATGAGATGTCTTGTTATGAGCACAAACAGAGCAGGCAGCGACAAACTCCCGAGTGTCAGATATCATGGATGGCCACGAGAAGCGCTGTTGCAGCAGGGACAGCGTGCGGTGGACCCCAGGGTGGCACGCAAGGGTGGAGCTGTGACCCCACTGTAGCACAGCGGACCTGACAGGCGGAGGCACAAATAGAACCACCGGTCTGCTGGTACTTCAGACTGACGAGCTACCAGGTCTACCGCACTACGGTCTAATTGGTGGAACCGGACCTCTAACTCACTGAGTCTTGACTCCAAAGCTACGAACAAACTACATTTCACACACTTACCGTCTTCAATAAAGGAGCCAGAGGAATAACTGAACATTTCACACACTAAAGCAGTAAGAAGAAGAAACGGTGGGAGAGGAAGAGGCCATGCTGAGAGGACAGGAGACGGAAAATGTACCAGGGACTGATGGAAATGAAAGTTACAGAATTAAAGATTTCGTGACATCAAAAAGTTCTTATTTCTTCCTGGTTTATTTGGAACCGTGTTTGTTCATCTTTGTGTGGGATTGTAAGATATTTGTTTTGTTCTAAATTTTGCTCCTTTGTGTTTATTTTTTGGCCCCGAGCATGACTCTGGCCCCAGTAACATGTTGTCAGTTCCTGCCTCCTGAATGGTGTCTCTGGGGTCGGTCCCAGGTCTGACCTGGTCATTGGATCGGTTCCTGCTCTGTCTGTGTGTCGGCCCATAGGCCAGAATTTGAAGCATCAACATATTTAAAATTTATGGGGATACATTACATCAGTCCAAGAAGGGGGAGAACTCCACACAGAAAAACCCATTGCGTCCACCGGAGCACATCCTGCTGGTTTCTTGGAGATAATATTTGTTCCCTGTATGTGTATATATCATGTCACCTTCTTCCAGTTTCAATTGGAAACATTATTCTCATATCAGTTGACCGTTATGTGGCTATTTGTCATCCTCTGCATTACTCCACCGAATAACTTTGACTAGAACGAAAACCTTGGTTTGTCTCTGTTGGCTCTGTTATGTTGTTGTTGTTGTTGGCTGGATGTCCAAGTAATTCTCTGAACAGCCTCCAGCTGATCCAAAATGCAGCAGCGCGAGTGCTGACAGGAATCAACAAGAGAGACCACGTCTCTCCAGTTTTAGCTTCCCTCCATTGGCTCCCCGTAAAATTTAGAATCCAATTCAAAATTTTAGTACTGGCACATAAAGTCCAAAATGGCCTAGCGCCGCGATATTTGCAAGACCTGATAGTACCGTACGTTCCAAATAGAGCTCTCTGTTCTCAGGGTGCAGGTTTACTCAAAGTTCCTAGAGTATCGAAATGTAGATTTGGAGGACGGGCTTTCTGTTATCAGGCACCATTACTCTGGAACCAACTTCCAGTTTGGGTTAAGGAGGTTGATACCACCTCCACCTTTAAAACTAAACTTAAAACATTTGTTTAATAAAGTATATAGTTAGTGTATATTTAGTACCTTAATGTGTCAGGCCCAGTAGTCAAAGCTGCAGCTACAGGACCAGATTAGAGCAGCTCATCTTAAACATAGCTTCGGTGTAGATATGCTGCTATAGGCCTCTGCTGCAGGGGGGCACCAACATGATCCACTGAGTGGTGCCCTTCACCTCCTCTGTTTCTCTTTGCCTTCTCTGTCTCTGCTTCACCTCAACCCTCATTTATTAACAGTATGCCATAAACTTAATTGTGGTCCATTGTTCTTGTAGTTTTCTGTGCTTGTCTGGCCCTTCTTTTCCTCTTCTTTGCATGTCCTGTGGACCAGAGCCTCAGGAGCTGCTTGCTTACCTGCAGTTCCACATCTGACCATCCCAGTGTCTGCCTTCACCTGTCTGTATGGATGTCTGTTGGATACTTGCTGACATCCCGACCTGCAGTCCTCATCCCCTTGTATCACCGTCTATCCATATATCACCCATATTCACAGAAGTCTAATTGGACTACTGATGATAGTTACAATTGTATCCTGTCTTGTACCTTTGATGGTGTCTCTATGTCTCTATTCTTTCTTATTTCTTGCTCTACCCGGCTGGCCTTTGGCAGGAGGGTCTCCCCTCATGAGCCAGGTCCTGCTCAAGGTTTCTTCCCTCTTAAAGGGGAGTTTTTCCTTGCCACTGTTCGGCTTAAGGTTTTTCTTCCACTAGGGGAGTTTTTACCTGCCGTTGTTTATGTAATAATTGCTTGGGGGTCATGTTCTGGGTCTCTGGAAAGCGCCTAGAGACAACTTGTGTTGTAATAGACGCTATATAAATAAAATTGAATTGAATTGAAATAAGCTGATTGAACCAGGCAGAAGTAATTCTTGCATTGGAGAATGTACAATTGCTATAAACTTTTTCACAGGAACTGTGGATCTCATTTTGTCTTTCCAGTTACAATCATTGTAGTTTTGTACGTGAGAGTATTTGTAGTTGCTGTGTCTCACTTTCGTTCAATGCGCTCTCACATTTAGTTTCTTTTAGAACCTAAAAGAAAGGAGATCTGAGTTGAAAGCAGCCAGAAGTCTTGGCGTTCTTGTATTTGTACATCTAATATGCTTCAGCCCATATTACATTTACTCTCTTGTTACTAATGTTACCATTGCCCTAATTATTTAAAAGATTATTTAATCACACTACACTGGTCTGCAGGATAAGGGAAGTGGTTAAGAATTGTGACATAAAAAAAGCAACAAAAAGAAAGCCCATTTGTAGTTCTAAACATTATAATAACAAGACATTATAATGTATGAAACGTAATTTATCAACATGCTTGTTGGGAGTGACGTAAATGAAAGCGGATATTACTAGGAGATTCTGAAAGCCTGCAGCAATTTAGTCAGCTAATTTGTATTTATCAGGTACCCCTCAGGAGACCCCAATGGTGTCAATGTATGTGGAGGAATTTAGGGTTTAGTTTAAGCTTTCGAGAGGCATTTTAAACAGCACATGCCGCATCGTGTAAGAGTGGTCAGGTTTTTGTAGTTGCACAGTCCTATTTCCTATGTGAGGGAGGGGTGGAGCTAGTCTCCCCCTGGCACAAACCCTGATTGGATTATTTGGTACAGATCTCTGGAGTTGCCCCATGAGACAGTCAAAACATATAGTTAAGTCCCCATGTGTCTTTATTCTCATAAAGGGGAGCTAGCCTTCTAATCACCTAACAGTCGGAGACTTGGAGATCTTTTGCAGTTTTGGCAATCCAGTCCAACCAGAGATTGGAATCACGATAGCCTGTGGCCTTTTCGACAACATGCAACAGTTGGAGGGTCGAATAATCCAGTGTTTCCCAACCCTGGTCCTCAGGGTGCACTGTCCTGCATGTTTTTTTTATGTTACCCTGCTTCAAGTCAGAGTCAGAGTCAAGTTTATTGTCAATTCTACCACATGTGAGATACATACAGAGAATCGAAATTGCGTTACCCTCAAACCGTCGGTGCTACACAATAAATACATTTTAAACACAAAGTGCAAGTTAAAAAGAGACAAGAAACAAGTTGTGACATGACAACAACAGTTTTTCGGTTTGATTAAAGTGACCTGGTGCAAAGCAGGCGGTCCAGTTCTGCCACAAGTGCCTGGTGCAGATACTGAGATCAGAGTGAGTGAGGGGGGGGCAAGGCGGGAAACGGTGGAAGAGCAGGGAGAGTGTTAAGTGTCCTGACAGCCTGGTGGATGAAGCTGTCCTTAAGTCGGCTGGTTCTGGCCCGGAGGGTCCGCAGCCTCCTCCCTGAAGGCAGCAGACTGAAGAGGCTGTGTGACGGGTGGGTGGGGTCTCTCACAATGCTGAGGGCTTTGCGAGTCAGACGGCTGCTGTAAATGTCCTGAAGTGAGGGGAGAGAGACACCAACGATCTTCTCAGCTGCTCTCACGACGCGTTGGAGAGACTTGCGGCAGGTTGCGGTGCAGGATCCGTACCACACGGTGATGCAGCTGGTCAGGATGCTCTCGATGGTGCCTCTGTAGAAGGTGTACCTGATGGGGGCCGGGGCTCTGGCTCTTCGCAGTTTGCGGAGGAAGTAGAGACGCTGCTGTGCCTTCTTGGCGAGTGATGCGGTGTTAACAGTCCAGGAGAGGTCCTCTGAGATGTGGACACCCAGGAACTTGGTGCTGCTCACCCTCTCCACAGCAGCACCGTTGATGGTCAGAGGAGCATGCTGGGTGTGTTGTCTCCTGAAGTCAACAACAATCTCCTTGGTCTTCTCCACGTTCAGGGAGAGATTGTTGTCGCTGCACCACTCAGCCAGGCGGCTCACTTCGCTCCTGTAGTTTGACTCATCGTTGTTGTTGATGAGACCCACCACAGTCGTGTCGTCCGCAAACTTTACGAAGAGGTTGGAGCTGTGAATCGGTGTGCAGTCATGGGTCAGCAGGGTGAAGAGGAGGGGGCTCAGCACACATCCCTGGGGGGCCCCTGTGCTCAGTGTGATCACACACCTGATTCAAATTAATGTTCATCATCAGCTTGTCATCAACGTCTGTACAACTCTGTTGATGACACAGCTACTTGTATCACGGTGTGCTGAAGCAGGGAAACATCTAAAACATCCAGGGCAGTGTGCCCCGAGGACCAGGGTTGGGAAACACTGGAATAATCCACACTGATCACAGGAGAAACTGGTGCAGGTGGAGACTCAGCGATTTCATTCAGTTGTCCCATCGAGTACGCCCACTTCTACTACACAGTGCACTAAGAGCAGCATTTTCACAGAGATACACATCATATCCCTGCCAGTAAGCACTATCACAAGGTCTGAGACACATAACACCGATCCACTATAGCACATTATATAACTACAAAGTGTGATACTTAGAATTAACTTTTGAAGCTGACTTACCTGACATTAAACCCCTTCTGAGCCAATAGAGCAAAACCCTGAGGCAGTCTGGTATGCCTCCACTGGCATCATCCATAAGTCAAACAGAAAAAGCATTAGCCTGATCAATATGGGTAAACGATTTCTGGTCTGGACAATCAACTAAACTAACATCTGCAGGTCCCTGGGACAACTGTTTGTCAGGTACATATGTAAGCCTTTCTGCTCCCTGTGGATGACCCATAGTCTCTTGTCCATGATGTCTGGACAATCTCTCAAGTTGCAGGTCTACTCTGTCTCGTGCTGCAACCTCTATCTTATACATGCCAGTAGATGGGGACACAGAGAAACACGGAATCTGTCTCCTTATCCAGTCCAAGTCTGACCTTCTAAGTTATTTTCAAAATCCTGTTGATACCACTCAGTGATATCTCTGTCATGGACCGACTGAACAGAACCCCAGAGCAGAGAGCCAAGGAAGGTAGAAAATGATTTATTTTCCCAACATGGAACACAGAACAAGGCAGGAACCAGACTTGGCAGACGTAGCATCCCCGAAGCGGAGCTTGACTTGACTTGGCTAGGCTTGACTCGACAATCCCCAAAGCGGAACGTGGCTTGGCTTGACTTGGCTGGACTTGACTTGGCTTGACTCGACAATCCCCAAAGCGGAACGTGGCTTGGCTTGACTTGGCTGGACTTGGCTTGGCTAGGCTCGACTCGACAATCCCCAAAGCGGAAACTTGACTTGGCTAGGCTTGACTCGACAATCCCCAAAGCGGAAACTTGACTTGACTTGGCTAGGCTTTACTCGACAATCCCCAAAGCGGAAACTTGGCTTGGCTAGGCTTGACTCGACAATCCCCAAAGCGGAACGTGGCTTGACTTGACTTGGCTGGACTTGACTTGGCTTGGCTTGGCTAGGCTTGACTCGACAATCCCCAAAGCGGAAACTTGGCTTGGCTAGGCTTGACTCGACAATCCCCAAAGCGGAACGTGGCTTGGCTTGACTTGGCTGGACTTGACTTGGCTTGGCTAGGCTTGACTCGACAATCCCCAAAGCGGAAACTTGACTTGGCTAGGCTTGACTTGACAATCCCCAAAGCGGAACGTGGCTTGGCTAGGCTTGACTCGACAATCCCCAAAGCGGAAACTTGGCTTGGCTAGGCTTGACTCGACAATCCCCAAAGCGGAAACTTGACTTGGCTAGGCTTGACTCGACAATCCCCAAAGCGGAACGTGGCTTGGCTTGACTTGGCTGGACTTGGCTCGACAATCCCCAAAGCGGAAACTTGGCTTGGCTCGACAATCCCCAAAGCGGAAACTTGGCTTGACTTGGCTGGACTTGACTTGGCTTAACAATCCCCAAAGCAGAACTTGGCTTGGCCCGGCTCGGCTCGGCCCGACTATTCGGACGGAAATCTCCTGGCAACCAGGAGTGGTGAGAAGGCCTGGTAAATAGGCCTGAGGCTGACGAGGGGATTAAGTGCAGGTGTCCAAAAATGGCTGGCCACGCCCCTGCCATCCACCTGGTCTGTACCACAATGAAAGGGGGGGGGGGGGGGGAAAACCACAAAGCCTCCACAACCGTCACAGTACCCCCCCCTCAACGGTCGCCACCTGGCGACCTACCAGGCTTGTGGGGGAACTGAACATAAAAACTCCTGCAAAAGAGCCGGGGACCAAGACGAGCAGGGGGGGTGGAGGGGGCATGGCCGGAGGGCTAAGCGCACTGTCCTAGGACAGCCCTCCAAGCTTGCGTCTCTGCGGGGTTCAATATTGGCCAGGAGATTCTGTCATGGATCGCGGAACAGAACCCCAGAGCAGAGAGCCAAGGAAGGGTAAAAAAGGATTTATTTTCCCAACATGGAACACAGAACAAGGCAGGAACCAGGCTTGGCAGACGTAGCATCCCCGAAGCGGAGCTTGACTTGACTTGGCTAGGCTTGACTCGACAATCCCCAAAGCGGAACGTGGCTTGGCTTGACTTGGCTGGACTTGACTTGGCTTGACTCGACAATCCCCAAAGCGGAAACTTGACTTGGCTAGGCTTGACTTGACAATCCCCAAAGCGGAACGTGGCTTGGCTGGACTTGGCTTGACTCGACAATCCCCAAAGCGGAAACTTGACTTGGCTAGGCTTGACTTGACAATCCCCAAAGCGGAACGTGGCTTGGCTTGACTTGGCTGGACTTGGCTTGGCTTGGCTAGGCTCGACTCGACAATCCCCAAAGCGGAAACTTGACTTGGCTAGGCTTGACTCGACAATCCCCAAAGCGGAACGTGGCTTGGCTTGACTTGGCTGGACTTGGCTCGACAATCCCCAAAGTGGAAACTTGGCTTGGCTCGACAATCCCCAAAGCGGAAACTTGGCTTGACTTGGCTGGACTTGACTTGGCTTAACAATCCCCAAAGCAGAACTTGGCTTGGCCCGGCTCGGCTCGGCCCAACTATTCGGACGGAAATCTCCTGGCAACCAGGAGTGGTGAGAAGGCCTGGTAAATAGGCCTGAGGCTGACGAGGGGATTAAGTGCAGGTGTCCGAAAATGGCTGGCCACGCCCCTGCCATCCACCTGGTCTGTACCACAACGAAAGGGGGGGGGGGAAATACCACAAAGCCTCCACAACCGTCACAGTACCCCCCCCTCAACGGTCGCCACCTGGCGACCTACCAGGCTTGTGGGGGAACTGAACATAAAAACTCCTGCAAAAGAGCCGGGGACCAAGACGAGCAGGGGGGTGGAGGGGGCATGGCCGGAGGGCTAAGCGCACTGTCCTAGGACAGCCCTCCAAGCTTGCGTCTTTGCGGGGTTCAATATTGGCCAGGAGATTCTGTCATGGATCGCGGAACAGAACCCCAGAGCAGAGAGCCAAGGAAGGGTAAAAAAGGATTTATTTTCCCAACATGGAACACAGAACAAGGGAGGAACCAGGCTTGGCAGACGTAGCATCCCCGAAGCGGAGCTTGACTTGACTTGGCTAGGCTTGACTCGACAATCCCCAAAGCGGAACGTGGCTTGGCTTGACTTGGCTGGACTTGACTTGGCTTGACTCGACAATCCCCAAAGCGGAAACTTGACTTGGCTAGGCTTGACTTGACAATCCCCAAAGCGGAACGTGGCTTGGCTTGACTTGGCTGGACTTGGCTTGACTCGACAATCCCCAAAGCGGAAACTTGACTTGGCTAGGCTTGACTTGACAATCCCCAAAGCGGAACGTGGCTTGGCTTGACTTGGCTGGACTTGGCTTGGCTTGGCTAGGCTCGACTCGACAATCCCCAATGCGGAAACTTGACTTGGCTAGGCTTGACTTGACAATCCCCAAAGCGGAAACTTGACTTGACTTGACTTGACTTGACTTGGCTAGGCTTGACTCGACAATCCCCAAAGCGGAAACTTGGCTTGGCTAGGCTTGACTCGACAATCCCCAAAGCGGAACGTGGCTTGGCTTGACTTGGCTGGACTTGACTTGGCTTGGCTTGGCTTGGCTAGGCTTGACTCGACAATCCCCAAAGCGGAAACTTGGCTTGGCTAGGCTTGACTCGACAATCCCCAAAGCGGAACGTGGCTTGGCTTGACTTGGCTGGACTTGACTTGGCTTGGCTAGGCTTGACTCGACAATCCCCAAAGCGGAAACTTGACTTGGCTAGGCTTGACTTGACAATCCCCAAAGCGGAACGTGGCTTGGCTAGGCTTGACTCGACAATCCCCAAAGCGGAAACTTGGCTTGGCTAGGCTTGACTCGACAATCCCCAAAGCGGAAACTTGACTTGGCTAGGCTTGACTCGACAATCCCCAAAGCGGAACGTGGCTTGGCTTGACTTGGCTGGACTTGGCTCGACAATCCCCAAAGCGGAAACTTGGCTTGGCTCGACAATCCCCAAAGCGGAAACTTGGCTTGGCTTGACTTGGCTGGACTTGACTTGGCTTAACAATCCCCAAAGCAGAACTTAACTTGGCCCGGCTCGGCTCGGCCCGACTATTCGGACGGAAATCTCCTGGCAACCAGGAGTGGTGAGAAGGCCTGGTAAATAGGCCTGAGGCTGACGAGGGGATTGAGTGCAGGTGACCGAAAATGGCTGGCCACGCCCCTGCCATCCACCTGGTCTGTACCACAACGAAGGGGAGGGGAAAAAATACCACAGAGCCTCCACAACCGTCACAATCTCTTTCTTAAAATAATGCTATATACGAGGGATCTGGAGGAGGGATGTAAGGCTCTAACAGAGAGATCCAGTGTTGCAACGTCATAAATGTAGACAGCAACACGCCCCCATCCGGGACAAGAGCTCCTCAATAGATGTCAGCGCATTCTTCCTGCAAGGGCTTCAGTAACACTATCCCTTAGTTGATAGTGTAGAGGCATTGAAGGACAAGGTGGTTCCATACCGGAAGGTGACTATGAATCCATCTGGCCAACAGACAATTGTGGGTCCCAGCTTAATAAAGAAATCTCTTCCCATCTGATTCACAGGGACTGATGGGGAGACAACATAAAGTCATCAGATATTTTGTCTTTCTGCACTGGAGAGTTCATAGATAAGAATGGGGCTCCAGTGTCAACCAGAAAAGGAAGGTCACAATCTTTGGGGGCTTCCCCCACCTCCTTCTTTTCTACCCCTGCCATGCTGATCCTGGGGACATTCTTTTAAACAATGCCCCAGTTGACCACAGATGAAGTAGGTACCATCCCCCTCCTCTCAGCGGCCAGCCCCTGTTTCCCTGAAGCGTCATCCCCCTCTGGGCCTACTGCGACCCATGGGGTGTCTCTAAATATGAGGTGTATAGTAATTGCTAGGTACCCACTGGTCAGAATGCGAAGTAACTGGTCCTGCTGTTCCCTGTTGGGGGCTGATAGTAGCCTTCATTTGTTTTTCAGCTTTTTTCTGTCTAACATCCCCCAGCTGTAATTTCACAAGATGACTCTGTAGTTCCTTCACTTTCTCCTTTTCCCTTTCTGCCTAATCTTTCTCCCTGTGGAGATGATGTAACAGATGCTTCTCCCAGACATGGGAGAAGGGCCCGGACATGGGCCTCATGTCCGGGCAAATCTTGGTTGTTCAACATGGTTTGTCTCACAGGTTCGGGCACACCATCCAAGATGGCTTTCCTGAACTGGATCTCTGGATATATTTTTCCTTCCATCATCATTCACCTCTCGATCAAATTTTCCTTCCATATTTCCCTGTCCAAGATTCAACAGCCAGTCATTGTGTATGGAGTTCACCCGAGCATCCGACTCAACTGACTTTTACTCAGTCTCTAACTCTCGTTCGTTGAAAGCGTAGGGTGTCAGATTAAATAAAAACTGAGTTTAAAAAACTGAGCTTATTCCTTTGAAGAATTTCACACTCTTGTTTACACAACCACCTTTTTCTATTTTTACTCAACACTTATCCAGTTACAGTTTCTCGCGTTCGGGGAACCTGAACTCTCCGGGACTCTAACCCAGCGTTTGGGTACTCGATCTCCCCTCGGGACTATAACCCAGTGTTTGGGGGACCTGAACTAACCCAGTGTGACATTACCTTATTTCCTGATTAATCTAAACGTACCCCTTAGCCTTGTCTTATGGAAAACTCCTCAATTTGGTCAACTGCAAAATCAACTGCAAAATTTTTGGTAATAGGTTTTCAGCTTACTTGTTTTTGTTGGGCACAGCGTTGACCATTTGGAGATAATCACCCAGTCCTCCTAGTCTAGCATATTTTCTTAATCCCGGACGAGCCCCCAAAATTGTTAAACCAAAGCTTCACAGAGTTCTTTGTTGTGTATGTTACTAAATGATGAAATGTAATATAAATGTAGGTAATGGTTTCCCTCCAATTCTCACTATTCCCTCTGATTTTATGGACACCTTGAGCTTCAGATTGTTTTGTTCAGTGTTTCAACCTTTGATTATCAAGTAACATTATTCCTCCACTTTTTTCTCCTTGAAAATCCACCTCATCATGGTGGAGGGCTTCGTGTGCACGAAGGATCTTAGAAGCTACTGTAGTTTTAAAAGAAACTGTATTTTATACTATAGAAATGTGAATATATTCATATGGAAATTCGATTGTGTATGGAATAATGGGGGAGGAGTGAACACTTTTCTTCAGAGACTAAACACAGAGATGGGAGGGAACGTTAAACAAAAAAAACCCAATAAAACAGCCATGCTCACAGATCTGCACAGAGAGCTGCTGGAGCTGCAGCTGTCTCCTCATGGAGATCCTGGATGGAGATGATCTCTGTTTTCCACAACTGTTCAACAACTCCTGCAGGAAGCCGACATTTACCTGGACTGAAGCTGCTCTACTTAACGCTCTGATGTCTTTCATCTCTCTGAACACTGTGGTTCTCAACCTGCTCGTCATCATCTCAGTCTCCCACTTCAGGCAGAAATGAACTTTTATAGTGTAGTCCAGAGTCTGATGTTTAGAATTGTGAAGATTTATTTACATGGTCTGGGGGTAAAATGTTCTTTACTCTAGATATTTAGAAATGATTTATGAGTAACTGATGTTTTTCTGTGTCCTTCCAGGCAGCTCCACACACCCACTAACATCCTCCTCCTCTCTCTGGCGGTCGCAGATTTTCTCGTGGGTCTCCTGTTGATGCCGTTAGAAATCTACCAGAGCACATCCTGCTGGTTTCTTGGAGATCATATTTGTGTCCTGTATTTATATATTTCATGTCACATTGCCCCCGTTTCAATTGCAAACATTATTCTCATATCAGTTGACCGTTATGTGGCTATTTGTCATCCTCTGCATTACTCCACCAGAATAACTTTGGCAAGAACAAAAACCTTGGTTTGTCTCTGTTGGCTCTGGTATGGTGTCTACAGCAGTTTTTTTGTGAAGGATGAGCTGATTCAACCAGGCAGAAGTAATTCATGCATTGGAGAATGTACACTTATCTTAAACGTTTTTTTAGGAACTGTAGATCTCATTATGACTTTTATACTTCCAGTTACAGTCATTGTAGTTTTGTACATGAGAGTATTTGTGGTTGCTGTGTCTCAGGCTCGTGCAATGCGCTCTCACACTTTAGTTATCAACCGCCAGCATTCAGTGAACCTAAAAGAAAGATCTGAGTTGAAAGCAGCCAGAACTCTTGGGATTCTTGTATTTGTATATCTGATATGCTTCAGCCCATATTACATTTGCTCTCTTGTTGTTGACTTTACCAATTCCTTTGCATCTTTTTTCTTTGTTCTGTTCTTTTTAAATTCATGTCTAAATCCCATAATCTATGCTCTGTTCTACTCCTGGTTCAGAAAAACTGTTAAACTCATTGTCACTCTGCAGATCCTGCAGCCGGGCTCCTCTGAGACCAACGTGTTGTAGAGAGACAGTGGACTGATGGAGATGACACATGTATGCAGAGACTTACAGTCGGTAAATTAATTAACCTGGATGATTGGGAAAAGTAAAACCAAAATCTTCTCTTGATGCCTGGTAAAAAGCAACATTTTAATTCTATTATTTAAGCTTCTAGTTTTTATATTTGCTGTAATTACAGTGCAGCAAATAGTCTTGATGTAATCAACTTACTTTATCATCTTGTTGTCTGTGTAAATACATCATACACACACACATATATATATATATATATATATATGTGTGTTTATATATATATATATATACGATAGAGAGATACCTATATATTATCCATTCATCCATTAGCTATTCCCGCTTTATCCGTTTCCGGGTCACGGGGGTTTGTCGGAGCCCATCCCGACACATATTAGGCGAAAGGCAGGACAGGTCGCCAGTCTATCCAGGGCCACATTCAAGACAAACAACCAATCACACTCACATTCACATTCACACCTAGGGAGAATTTATAACGGTCAATTAACCTACTCTGCATGTTTTTGGACTGTGGGAGGAAGCCGGAGTACCCGCAGAACATGCAAACTCCACACAGAAAGAACCGGCCCGGGAATCGAACCAGGAACCTTCTTGCTGTGAGGCCACAGTGCTAACCACTAAGCCACCGTGCTGCCACCTATATATTATAATATAGTATATATGTTTTGAATATCATTAGATATCATAAACTGCTGGGTTCCCTCCACGTACTCCGGCTTCTTCCCACAGTCCAAAAACATTTAAACTTAGTTGATTGATAATTCTAAATTGCGCGTTGGTGTGAGACTTTTCCTGGTGGACTCCTGCCTCTCTCCTGTAATGAGTCAGAAAGGCTCTGGCAGACCCCCGTGACCCTGCAGAGGATAAAGCAGTCTAGAAAACGCAGGGATGGATGGATGGATGGATGGATGGATGGATGGATGGATGGATGGATGGATGGATGGATGGATGGATGGATGGATGGATGGATGGATGGATGGATGGATGGATGGATGGATGGATGGATGGATGGATGGATGGATGGATGGATGGATGGATGGAAGCGATAAAAAGTGATTATGACTCATATATTTCACAAGAGTGAAAGTGTCAGCAGAAGCATCTCAACTGTTGAGTCACCCCTCACTGACCTGTTTAGAGACATACAAGCTAAAAAGTCTTTCATCTACATAAAGACTTTTGTGTTTTTTGTTATTGTTCTGTCTCCCACTTCTCGTTGGTGAGGATGGGACCTAACAGTCAGCATCAACTATTCCCAAACACAACAACACTGGACACTGAAAATTGTATCCACAGGTCTAATGGAGCATCTTTGTTTTGGTGTTGGATTTCAGTATTTAATTCAAATTGGAAAATAAACAGAACATATTTTTTACAAATGTGCTAAAACATACATTTTAATAAAGTCAAATTATAATTGGTCAAATAAGTTGTTTGTGCTCATTGTACAGCATGAAATCTCAATGCTTGCTTATCTGTAAATTGACGTCTCTTATTTTTTCTTAACAGCGATAAGCAATCACACCATGAGGTTCTTACAAAATAAATCAAAATAAATCGAAGAAAAATATTTAACTTAAAACTTACTGAAAAGATTCTTACAGACAATGCTACTTAAACGGAGGATGGTTGTTGATTAAGATGGATTTTGAACAGAATGGTTGTCATGCAAAAACTCAGGTAACTAATTTCCTGTTTTTATTTTTTTTTTTTTTTAAATATTTCCTTATAGAACCATGGGTTTACTCATGTACCATATTCCACCACAAAACCTTATTCACTTAAAATGAGAGCAAATACATACAGGCACATAAACTCAATGACAGCACAGCCACAGCCTATATAAATGCTGCTGCTTGAAGCCGCACAAAACATCCAGCGTTTCCAACTTAGTGACTTTGTTGCTATATTTAACAATTTTTCAGACCTCTCTAGCAACTTATTTTTTTTCAAAGTGACTAGTCAAAAATATAGCAACTTTTTCAGGTCTCAGTGGAGACTTTTATTGACTCTAGTGTGGAAGTGTATTTCTATTTTTACTTGTTTGTCAGGGAGACACTGGCATATGTGCTGGGCTCCTCTCTCTTGTCAACGTACTGAAGGCAGCCCGGCACATCCTCGCACAGCAGCAGCCCCTCACTGCTCCAGTCAGAGCTGGAAAGGTTCGCCCTGCTGCATTGTGAAAATGACTTGCATATGTGCAAAGCCACCACTGGCTGAATAATAGTAATTTATTAATTTATACACACAAGTTAGTCCTATAGAGGCAATGGGATGTGTTTCCATTAGATATAACAATGAGCCTTTTCATATGAAATATAAATCTTATCCGTCTTTTTCTATTTGCAGATTTCTGATTTTCATTTCAATGGTAACCTTTTTCCACATGCTAATAATACATTTACAAATAAAATAACAATATTCAAGTAAATCATGATAATCTTCTTCAATGAAGGTGCAACTATGTCTTGGAGCAGCAAGGATAAGTGCATAAAGAAAACATTTGAGGCCATCGCATTGATTTAGTTGTCAGTAAATTTAATGAGGGAGTCGCGTTTGTAGAGACAATTCAACCATAAAAAGACCAGACCTTGGTTGGCAAACCGCAACGTCCCCCTGCAGAGGAGAAACGGAGGTTTCTAACATCTAGCTAAACTGATGTTTACAGATCCAGCGAGAGAGTATCAGTTTTAAATATTCTCAGGAATTGTATACAACTAGGCAGCAATAACTATTTTTTTGTTTGTCAACATTTTTGCCCAGCTAGTGGATTTTATTTTTTTGACATTTTGGGGACCTATTACTTCTCGGATGTAAAATTGTGGGACAATTGTGGGATAATTTTGGAAGTCATTTGTTGAAGTTATAATATATGTCCTTAATTGCGTTATGGCATTAAACAGTGTGGAGTTTCTTTTCTGGTGTTACTCATTAGTCTTTGTTAAGCCTTCTGGTGTAAGTAGTAACGAAGTCCTTTAAAAAGATGTTGAAAGGGCCGATTCTTACAAACATTAATTAAAGCTCAGTTTGCTGCACACTGATCTACTCGGTGTCTAAGCCAGAAAACCAGCATCTCTTCTTGGATGCTAGTTCCTCAGTGTTCGGGCTCAAGCTCTGAGATGAGGAAATCCTCAGGATCAAGGGAAGGTCTTCACCAGTGAGACGATTCCTGTGTGATGTTTTGATCATCTTATTTGAGGAGAATAGTTGCTCACATAGATACGTGCTGTTGAACATAGAGAGCATTTGAGCAACTTGGGTAAAAAGATGAGGCATTGTGTCATGAATGAAACGTAGAAACTGTGCATCACCCACAGCACCATACTTTCACCACACTGGAGTTCAGGCAGCTCCATTTAGAGGTTGGTTGGTCCACGTCAACTGCAGAATACTGAGCAGCTCAAAACTAGATTTCTTGACATCAAAGTTTTGATTCCCTTTGCCTGCAAGATACTCATATATTCCCTCACGCAGCTGGAAACATCTGTCAGTACTTTTCCTACCATCTCACTGCTGTGTTACAGCATGTCTGTTTATTCTGAACCAAAATCCCCCAGAAAAAACTTGAACTGGCACTGATTCAAACCTTTGGCTCCTATTAAGTTAACTACTTGTCTAATTGTGTGTCATTGTTTTGTGTTTCTTATTTCTTCCCGTAAAATTTTGAAAGGCTGCACCCTTGAGATTAGTTCTGTTTTGACTTCCTCGGGTTCATCTGCATTTAGTGTTTGGACCTGTGTCTCGTCAGTCCTTTGTGTATTTATTGTCCTGTCTATTACTAACACCTCACATGTGCACACACACAAATCATCTGCCAATAGACATTAAGGAAAAACAGAATATTCCAAAGCAGAGGCCCTTGCCTTTTCTATTACATTGACTACTGTCAGTGTTAGTTTGCCCATTACTATCGTAATGTCTAGATTTAAGACAAAGATGAGCTTGTTATCAGAAACTACAGTTTATACTTTAATATGTGAATACATACATAAAGAAATTAGATTTTGTATGGAATATTGCGGGAGGAGTGAACAGTTTCTTCAGAGACTAATCACCGAGAGGGGAGGGAACGTAAAAAAAAAAAAAAGCAATAAAACAGCCATGCTCAGAGATCTGGACAGAGAGCTGCTGGAGCTGCAGCTGTCTCCTCATGGAGATCCAGGATGGAGATGATCTCTGTTTTCCACAACTGTTCAACAACTCCTGCAGGAAGCCGACATTTACCTGGAATGAAGCTGCTCTTCTTAACGCTCTGATGTCTTTCATCTCTCTGAACACTGTGGTTCTCAACCTGCTCGTCATCATCTCAGTCTCCCACTTCAGGCAGAAATGAACTTTTATAGTGTAATCAGGAGTCTGATGTTTAGAATTGTGAAGATTTATTTACATGGTCTGATGGAAAAATGTTCTTTGTTATAGTTATTTAGAAATGATTTATGAGTAACTGATGTTTTTCTGTGTCCTTCCAGGCAGCTCCACACACCCACTAACATCCTCCTCCTCTCTCTGGCGGTCGCAGATTTTCTCGTGGGTCTCCTGGTGATGCCTTTAGAAATCCATCGGAGCACATCCTGCTGGTTTCTTGGAGATCATATTTGTGTCCTCTATTCATATATTTCATGGCACGTTCCCACAGTTTCAATTGGAAACATTATTCTCATATCAGTTGACCGTTATGTGGCTATTTGCCATCCTCTGCATTACTCCACCAGAATAACTTTGACAAGAACAAAAACCTTGGTTTGTGTCTGTTGGGTCTGGAATGGTGTCTACAGCAATTTTTTTGTGAGGGATGAGCTGATTCAACCAGGCAGAAGTAATTCATGCATTGGTGAATGTAGAATTACCATAAATTTTTTTACAGGAACTGTGGATCTCATTATGACTTTTATCTTTCCAGTTACAGTCATTGTAGTTTTGTACATGAGAGTATTTGTGGTTGCTGTGTCTCAGGCTCGTGCAATGCGCTCTCACACTTTAGTTATCAACCGCCAGCATTCAGTGAACCTAAAAGAAAGGAGATCTGAGTTGAAAGCAGCCAGAACTCTTGGTGTTCTTGTATTTGTGTATCTAATATGCTTCAGCCCATATTACATTTGCTCTCTTGTTGTTGACTTTTCCAATGCCTTTGCATCTTTTTTCTTTCTTCTGTTTTATTTTAACTCATTTCTAAACCCCATAATCTATGCTCTGTTCTACTCCTGGTTCAGAAAATCTGTTAAACTCATTGTCACTCTGCAGATCCTGCAGCCGGGCTCCTCTGAGACCAACGTGTTGTAGAGAGACAGTGGACTGATGGAGATGACACATGTATGCAGAGACTTACAGTCGGTAAATTGATTAACCTGGAGGTTTGGGAAAAGTAAAAGCACATTCTTCTCTTGATGTTTGGCAACAAGCAACATTTTAATTCTGTTATTTAAGGCTCTACTATTTAAATTTGTTGAAATTGCAATGCTGTAAATAGCCTCGATGTAACCAAATTACTTAATCATCTTGTTGTCTGTGTAGATACACAGAGAGAACTAGTTGTAAGACAAAGTCGTTTATTAAACAAATATTTCCTTCAGACTAATCACATTAAATAATAAAAAAAAAATCTTATTCCTCTTTTGGGCCCATCTGATTTCAAATTTGTTGACATTTCAACAAAAATGCTTAAATATTTGTGAAGAATATGCCTATATGACAACATAAAATGTTTGATATTCTTTTCTCCTTCTCTGTCACTTTATAACTGTGAGAAAAACACAGGACAGGGCTTCCTAGACTCGTGTTTATGATCTGAGTTTAGGATGTAGAATTTCTGCTAACATAAACACTTTTTGTGTACCTCCTGTGACACCGAAATGTTTGACAAAGAACAGAAAGCAGAAGAAAGACATCTGATAAAATAAGATAGCCTTGTAATCTCCTCTTTTGGGATTATAAAAGTACACGGACCCATTTGTCCTGTGCTCATTCTTATCTGTGTTTTATGAAAGAATTTAGAAAAAGCTGAAAGATTATGTTTAGATTGCCAGTGCTTTTTGGGAGAAGTAAAAATGACAGTCTTGAAACAGACAGGGGCTGTTCCCATTAATCAGATGCCAGTGACTCAGGTTTCTGATTCAGTCTGCAGAAAAAACCTGCACATCACCCCCTCCAGCAGAAAGATTGTTTACTTCACCCCCTCATGCAGAAAGATTGTTTACCTCACCACCTCATGCAGAAAGATTGTTTACCTCACCCCCTCCTGCAGAAAGATTGTTTACCTCATCACCTCATGCAGAAAGATTGTTTACCTCACCCCCTCCTTATGCTGCGGTTTCGTCATTATTAGACTCTTTATCAAAAAACAAACACCAGATGACCCAAACTCCTCCAAACCTCTCCACTTCCAATTTATTGTCATTTAATGATATTACTTTGTTGGTTTTAACAGTAGTAGTTTCACACACTGAACCGTGGAAGGGCTGTGTGAGGTGCCCAAGTTAAACACCAAGATCCAGTTTTGGCTCTATATTATGTGATTCTAAAGCCAGCCCAAGTAGTTATTATAAAATGCAGGGTGCATCAAAATGGGGACAATGATATTGTGAGGGGGAACAATGCAACAGATCAAGAAGCACATATTTTTGCCACTGATGATGGGGGCAATTATGAAGAGCATTTAAAAGGACACAGCAGAGAAGGTTGGGGACCTGGGTCCTCATTGCAGGTCCAATACATGTCTGTCATGATTGTGCTGAGAGTGGATGCCGCCACAAGGACTATCTGCATACGGTATATATTTATTACGGTATATATTTATTTAATATTTATTAAAAGAAGAATAAAACAGGGAATAACAAAGAAGGGACAGGGTTTTTGTTCATTGTAATGATCTGATGTTTTTGCAGTACAGCTGGTGAGGGTTTTTATGCTGTTTTACACACAGGATGTATAACTTTTGGGCCGCTCATCCCCGCACAAGTATGCCTACTCACCGTTACTTGGTACTGTGTGCAGTTATCGGAAGGTGACACAATTTAATGGCTCCACAGGAGTACTTCTTAGTTGCATATTGTCTTTCTAACAATTAACTTTTCTTCTTTGCTTGTTACTGCTCCGAGGTGGAAAAATGCAGTCTCACAAGCCTGGTTAATATGCTATTTAAATGAGAAATCCTGATCAAAAATAATTCCAAGGTTTCGCAAGGCCATCGCAACACCATCTAATCCCTTCCTAAGCTGTTTGAGCCGCAATCAGCATTTAGGAGCAAAGAATTAGTGGGCATCCAGTCCTTGATGTCCTTAAGACACATTTGAAGTTTGGCTATTGGTTCTGTTTCATTTTCATAGACAGATAAAGCTGCGTATAGTCAGCACGAGAATGAAAATTAATGATGTGGTTCTGGATAATACTTCCCAAGGGCTGCATGTATAAAATGGCCAAGATTGACCCTAGCACTGAACCCTGTGGGACACCATAACAGACCCTCACACAGCTGGCTTGCAACAAGCTTTTGCAGAATTTTAGAGATAAATGGAAGGTTGGAAATCGCTCTATAATTAGCTAAACTGTCTGGGTCAAGAGAGGGTTTTTTTAAGTAATGGTTTGATTACTGCGACTTTAAAAAACCTGTAGCACATATCCTAAGACTAGAGAAGAGTTGATCTGGTCCAGTATATTTGCACTAATGAGATAGAACACATTTTTGAGTAGTCGAGTTGCAATGGGGTCTAAAAGACACGTGGATGGTTTACTTCTATTGATGACTGAGGTCACCTCACAGAGGTCAACAGGAACAAAAAAGTCTAGAGTCAGGTCAGAGCCTAAGGTAGTCGCTGAAGCTGAAGAAATGCCCACAGCCACTGCCGGGTGGGCCTGGCAGATTTTCTGTCTTATCTTTTTATACGCTATTAGATCTTTCCACCCACAATAAATATCTACAGAACTACAAGAGGCCCACTTTCTTTCCATTTAAAGCACTTTCTATTTTAATATACAAATATGTGAGTTAAACCAGGGAGTTAAGCTCCTACGGTTAGAGAGCCTCTTCTCAAAGAAGCAACTGCAGCTTTGACTTCCGGTTCCGGGATGGCGGCGCGTGCCTCACGCTGCGGCTTCTCTCTCTCCCGACGGTGCAACGTTTCGTGTTTTTCGTTCGTGTTTTTGTCACCAAAGTTGTGTTTTTACAAGTCATATGCATACCAAACTAAAGTACAGCTGGGGGCTTCTGCTCGACGTTGGAAACAGCTACACTGTCGAGCTGAACTCTGAACTCGCCGGCCAACTTCGGGAACGCGGTCTGCTTCGGGAACCACCACTTCCGCCGACCCCCGCGCCTCAACCTCTGCCGCAATGGAAGCGTCACAAGCGGCGCTACAGGAAGCAGAAGAGGGGCAAGCGAGCCGGTATCCGGACGAGACTGGCGGAGAACCGGAACAAACCGACGGTTCCCTCCATCGTGTTGTTGCTGTGGTGGTCTGCAAACACTGCTCACCCCTGGCAGAGTTTATTAAATGTCGTCCTTTCTATCTACCGCGTGAATACTCAGTCATACTACTCACTGCTGTTTACATCCCCCCAAGCCCCTCCACCAACACCAGGAGAGAGGCGCTGACCGAGCTGTACCAGTGGATCAGCGAGCAGCAGACAGCCAACCCTGAGGCCTTCCTCATCCTGGCGGGGGACTTCAACCACGCAGACCCAAAGACCATCTTTTCAAATCTTCACCACCACATCAAGTTCCCCACGCGAGGAGACAACATTCTGGACCAAGTCTACACCAACAACAAGACAGCCTACAAAGCTCACCCCCTCCCCCACCTCGGTGCCTCAGACCACATCACTGTCATGCTAATGCCAGCATACAGGCCAGTGGTTAAAGTTGTCAAACCAGTCTGGAAGCAGGTCCGGGTGTGGCCAGAGGGGTCCACAGAGGCACTTCGAGACTGCTTCAACACCACAGACTGGAGCATGTTCAGAGAAGCTGCCACCACCAACAACACCACAGACCTCCAGGAGTACACAGAGTCTGTTACCGCCTACATCACCAAGTGCATCGATGATGTAACAGACTCCAGAACCATCAAAGTCAGAGCCAACCAGAAGCCGTGGATGAAAAAGGAAGTCCACAGACTCCTGAAGGCTTGGAACGCTGCCTTCAGAGCTGGAGACAAAGTGGGTCTAAAGACAGCTACGACCAACCTGTCCCATGGCATCAGGGAGGCTAAGAGACGGTACTCCAGGAGGATAGCCCACCGTTTCAGCAACAGCAGGGACACACAGAGCCTGTGGCGAGGGATACAGACCATTACGGACTACAAGCCCCCACCGCAGACCTGTGAGAGCAGCACATCCCTGCTGAATGAGCTGAACACCTTCTTCGCCCGCTTCGAGGCACACAACACCATTGCCGCACAGAAAGCACCACCCCCTCCTGGCGACCAGGTGCTGACGCTGTCACCGGACACTGTGAGGAGATCCCTCAGCAGGATCAACGCTCGCAAAGCTCCGGGTCCTGACAACATACCTGGTCGTGTAGTGAGAGACTGTGCAGGAGAACTCACGGAAGTCTTCACAGACATCTTCAACATATCACTGAGTCAGGCGGTGGTTCCCACGTGCTTCAAAAAAACCAACATCCGTCCGGTCCCAAAACGGTCATCTCCCTCCTGTTTTGGGACCGGACGGATGTTGGTTCCCCTACCAAATTGGTAGGACCCATATGTATATATGTGTATGTATATATATATATATATATATATATATATATATATATATATATATATATATATATATATATATATATAATTATATAATTATATATAGTGTGTGTGTGCAAATGTGTACCCTTCACCGTACACCATACATATATATCTCTATACATACATACATACACACACACACACACACACACACACACACACACACACACACACACACACACACACACACACACCAGAATACCAGAAACCGAAATACGGTACCAGAATAACAAAAACCTTGGTTTGTCTCTGTTGGCTCTGGTATGGTGTCTACAGCATTTTTTATGTGAGGGATGAGCTGATTGAACCAGGCAGAAGTAATTCTTGCATTGGAGAATGTACACTTGCTATAAACATTTTCACAGGACTGTGGATCTCATTTTGTCTTTCCAGTTACACTCATTGTAGTTTTGCACGTGAGAGTATTTGTAGTTGCTGTGTCTCAGGTTCGTGCAATGCGCTCTCACATTTAGTTTAGTTATCAACCACCAGCATTCAGTGAACCTAAAAGAAAGGAGATCTGAGTTGAAAGCAGCCAGAAGTCTTGGTGTTCTTGTGTTTGTACATCTAATATGCTTCAGTCCATATTACATTTGCTCTCTTGTTACTAATGTTACCATTGCCCGAATTATTTAAAAGATTATTTAATGACACTACACTGGTCTGCAGGATAAGGGAAGTGGTTAAGAATTGTGACATTAAAAAAAAGCAACAAAAAGAAAGCCCATTTGTAGTTCTAAACAATATAATGACAAGACATTATAATGTACGTAACGTAATTTATCAACATTCTTGTTGGGAGTGACAGAAATGAAAGCGGATATCACTAGGAGATTCTGAAAGCCTGCAGCAACTTAGTCAGCTAATTTGTATTTATCAGGTGCCCCTCAGGGGACCCCAATGGTGTCAATGTAAGTGGAGGAATTCAGGGTTTAGTCAAAGCTTTCGAGAGGCATTTTAAACAGCACATGCCGCATCGTGTAAGAGTGGTCAGGTTTTTGTAGTTGCACAGTCCTATTTCCTATGTGAGGGAGGGGTGGAGCTAGTCTCACCATGGCACAAACCCTGATTGGATTATTTGGTGTTCTAACAAACAAACTGTTAGCACCACAATAATAGTATAAACTAGCTCTGGCCAATGGCCCAAAAAGACTAGAGTTGGAGTGAGTAGTGTTATACCAGTCGTTGGGAATGCCTCAACAATTATTTTTAGGTTTAACATGGGTAAAATTAAAGCAGGTATACCTACTTTTTCCATTAGAGGGGGAAAATGACCAGGAGTTTTGTAATTGATGGGAGGAAACACACTTGATAAAGTGGTACAGATCTCTGGAGTTGCCCCATGAGACAGTCAAAACATACAGTTAAATCCCCATGTGTCTTTATTCTCATAAAGGGGAGCTAGCCTTCTGATCACCTCATAGTCAGAGACTTGGAGATCCTTTCCAGTTTTGTCAATCCAGTCCAACCAGAGATTGGAATCACTATAGCCTGTGGCCTTTGGACAACATGCAACAGTAGGATGGTCGAATAATCCAGTGTTTCCCAACCCTGGTCCTCAGGGCACACTGTCCTGCATGTTTTTGATGTTACCCTGCTTCAACCCACCTGATTCAAATTAATGCTCGTCATCAGCTTGTCATCAAGGTCTGGACAACTCTGTTGATGACACAGCTACTTGTATCACAGTGTGCTTAACCAAGGAAACATCTAAAACATCCAGGGCAGTGTGCCCTGAGGACCAGGGTTGGAAAACAGTGGAATAATCCAAACTGATCACAGGAGAAACTGGTGCAGGTGGAGACTCAGCGATTTCATTCAGTTGTCCCATCGAGTACGCCCACTTCTACTACACAGTGCACTAAGAGCAGCATTTTCACAGAGATACACATCATATCCTTGCCAGTAAGCAGTATCACAAGGTCTAAGACACATAACACCCATCCACTATGTCACATTATATAACTACAAAGTGTGATACTTAGGATTAACCTTTGGAGCTGACTTACCTGACATTAAACCCCTTCCTAGCCAATAGAGCAAAACCCTGAGGCAGTCTGGTATCCCTCCACTGGCATCATCCATAAGTCAAACAGAAAAAGCATTAGCCTGATCAATACAGGTAAACGATTTCTGGTCTGGACAATCAACTAAACTAACATCTGTAGGTCCCTGGGACAACTGTTTGTCAGGTACATATGTAACCCTTTCTGCTGCCTGTGGATGACCCATAGTCTCTTGTCCATGATGTCTGGACAATCTCTCAAGTTGCAGGTCTACTCTGTCTCGTGCTGCAACCTCTATCTTATACATGCCAGTAGATGGGGACACAGAGAAACACGGAATCTGTCTCCTTATCCAGTCTGTTAACTGACATGCCTTTTTTGCCATTCCTCCCAAATATTTGGTGTGATGAGAAGGATGCAATACCAAGTTAACGTGAGGCCCAGCCTCTTCTCCCATTTTATACCACAGTAGTTGTTCTGGAGTTAGCTGAACTATGGCTGAAACACACTCTTTACCCACTATTATGGAATTTGAAAAAATGTTTCAAGTCTGACCTTCTAAGTTATTTTCAAAATCCTGTTGATACCACTCAGTGATATCTCTTTCTTAAAATAATGCTATATATGGGGGATCTGGAGGAAGGATGTAAGGCTCTAACAGAGAGATCCTGTGTTGCCACATCATAAATTTAGACAGCAACACGCCCCCATCCGGGACAAGAGCTCCTCAATAGATGTCAGCGCATTCTTCCTGCAAGGGCTTCAGTAACCACTATCCCTTAGTTGATAGTGTAGAGGCATTGAAGAACAAGGTGGTTCCATACCGGAAGGTGACTATGAGTCCATCTGGCCAACAGACAATTGTGGTTCCCAGCTTAATAAACAAATTTCTTCCCATCTGATTCACGGGGACTGATGGGGAGACAACATACCGTCATCAGATATTTTGTCTTTCTGCACTGGAGAGTTCATAGATGAGAATGGGGCTCCAGTGTCAACCAGAAAAGGCAGGTCACAATCTTTGGGGGCTTCCCCCACCTCCTGCTCCTCTACCCCTGCCATCCTGATCCTGGGGACATTCTTTTAAACAATGCGCCAGGTGACCACAGATGAAGTAGGCACCATCCCCCTCCTCTCAGCGGCCAGCCCCTGTTTCCATGAAGCGTCATCCCACTCTGGGCCTACTGCGACCCATGGGGTGTCTCTAAATATGAGGTGTATAGTAATTGCTAGGTACCCACTGGTCATAATGTGAAGTAACTGGTCCTGCTGTTCCCTGTTGGGGGCTGATAGTAGCCTTCATTTGTTTTTCAGCTTTTTTCTGTCTAACCTCCCCCAGCTGTAATTTCCCAAGATGACTCTGTAGTTCCTTCACTTTCTCCTTTTCCCTTTCTGCCAAATCTTTCTCCCTGTGGAGATAATGTAACAGATGCTTCTCCCACACATGGGCCTCACGTCCGGGCAAATCTTGGTTGTTCAACATGGTTTGTCTCACAGGTTCGGGCACACCATCCAAGATGGCTTTCCTAAACTGGATCTCTGGATATATTTTTCCTTCCATCAACATTCACCTCTCGATCAAATTTTCCTTCCATATTTCCCTGTCCAAGGTTCAACAGCCAGTCATTGTGTATGTAGTTCACCCGAGCATCCGACTCAACTGACTTCTACTCAGTCTCTTACTCTCGTTCGTTAAAAGCGTAGGGTGTCAGATTAAATAAAAACTGAGTTTTGTTCAAGTCACTGTCTAACCCAGAGCTTATTCCTTGGAGGAATTTCACACTCTTGTTTACACAACCACCTTTTTCTATTTTTACTCAACACTTATCCAGTTACAGTTTCTCGCGTTCGGGGAACCTGAACTCTCCGGGACTACAAACCAGCATTTGGGGGACCGGAACTAACCCAGCGTTATATTACCTTATTTCCTGATTAATTCTAACATACCATTTAGCCTTGTCTTATGGAAAACTCCTCAATTTAGTTAAATCAACTGCAACATTTTTGGTAATAGGTTTTCAGCTTACTTTATTTTGTTGGGCACAGAATTGACCATTTGGAGATAATTACCCAGTCCTCCCAGTCTAGCATATTTTCTTAATCCCAGACGAGCCCCCAAAATTGTTAAACCAAAGCTTCACAGAGTTCTTTGTTGTGTATGTTACTAAATGATGAGATGTAATATAAATGTAGGTAATGGTTTCCCTCCATGTCTCACTATTCCCTCTGATTGTATGGACATCTTGAGCTTCAGATTGTTTTGTTCAGGGTTGTCAAACATTGATTATCAACTAACATCATTCGTCCACTTTTTTCTCCTTGAAAATCCACCTCATCATGGTGGAGGGCATCGTGTGCATGAAGAATCCTAGAAGCTACTGTAGTTTAAAAAGAAACTGTATTTTATACTATAGAAATGGGAACACATTCATATAGAAATTAGATTTTGTTTGGAATAATGGGGGAGGAGTGAACAGTTTCTTCAGAGACTAATCACCGAGAGGGGAGGGAACGTAAAAAAAAAAAAAAGCAAAAAACAGCCATGCTCAGAGATCTGCACATAGAGCTGCTGGAGCTGCAGCTGTCTCCTCATGGAGGTCCTGGATGGAGATGATCTCTGTTTTCCACAACTGTTCAACAACTCCTGCAGGAAGCCGACATTTACCTGGACTGAAGCTGCTCTTCTTAAAGCTCTGATGTCTTTCATCTCTCTGAACACTGTGGTTCTCAACCTGCTCGTCATCATCTCAGTCTCCCACTTCAGGCAGAAATTATCTTTTATAGTGTAATCCACTCTAGATGTTACTCTAGATATTTTGAAATGATTTATGAGTAACTGATGTTTTTCTGTGTCCTTCAAGGCAGCTCCACACACCCACTAACATCCTCCTCCTCTCTCTGGCGGTCGCAGATTTTCTCATGGGTCTCCTGTTGATGCCTTTAGAAATCCATCGGAGCACATCTTGCTGGTTTCTTGGAGATAATATTTGTGTCCTGTATTTATATATCGTTTGTCACATTGCCCCAGTTTCAGTTGCAAACATTATTCTCATATCAGTTGACCGTTATGTGGCTATTTGTCATCCTCTGCATTACTCCACCAGAATAACTTTGACAAGAACAAAAACCTTGGTTTGTCTCTGCTGGCTTTGGTATGGTGTCTACAGCAGTTTTTTTGTGAAGGATGAGCTGATTCAACCAGGCAGAAGTAATTCATGCATTGGAGAATGTACACTTATCATAAACGTTTTTTTAGGAACTGTAGATCTAATTATGATTTTTATACTTCCAGTTACAGTCATTGTAGTTTTGTACATGAGAGTATTTGTGGTTGCTGTGTCTCAGGCTCGTGCAATGCGCTCTCACACTTTAGTTATCAACCGCCAGCATTCAGTGAACATAAAAGAAAGGAGATCTGAGTTGAAAGCAGCCAGAAGTCTTGGGATTCTTGTATTTGTATATCTAATATGCTTCAGCCCATATTATGTTTACTCTCTTGTTGTTGACTTAACCAATTCCTTTGTATCTTTTTTCTTTCTTCTGTTTTATTTTAACTCCTGTCTAAACCCCATAATCTATGCCCTGTTCTACTCCTGGTTCAGAAAATCTATTAAACTCATTGTCACTCTGCAGATCCTGCAGCCGGGCTCCTCTGAGACCAACGTGTTGTAGAGAGACAGTGGACTGATGGAGATGACACATGTATGCAGAGACTTACAGTCGGTAAATTGATTAACTTGGAGGTTTGGGAAAAGTAAAACCACAATCTTCTCTTGATGCCTGGTAAAAAGCAACATTTTAATTCTCTTATTTAAGTTTCTAGTTTTTATATTTGCTGTAATTACAGTGCAGCAAATAGTCTTGATGTAATCAACTTACGTAATCATCTTGTTGTCTGTGTAAATACATCATACACATACATATATATACGATAGAGAGATACCTATATATTATAATATAGTGTATATATTTTGAAAATCATTAAATATCAAAAACTGCTGGGTTCCCTCACGTCCATGAGTCAGAAAGGCTCTGGCAGACCCCCGTGACCCTGCAGAGGATAAAGCAGTCTAGAAAACGGATGGATGGATGGATGGATGGATGGATGGATGGATGGATGGATGGATGGATGGATGGATGGATGGATGGATGGATGGATGGATGGATGGATGGATGGATGGATGGATGGATGGATGGAAGCGATAAAAAGTGATTATGACTCATATATTTTACAAGAGTGAAAGTGTCAGCAGAAGCATCTCAACTGTTGAGTCACCCCTCACTGACCTGTTTAGAGACATACAATTTTGATTTCACTCTAAATTGTTAAAACAAACTAAAAAGTCTTTCATCTACATAAAGACTTTTGTGTTTTTTGTCATTGTTCTGTCTCCCACTTCTCGTTGGTGTGGATGGGACCTAACAGTCAGCATCAACAATCCCCAAACACAACAACACTGGACACTGAAAATTGTATCCACAGGTCTAATGGAGCATCTTTGTTTTGGTGTTGGATTTCAGTATTTAATTCAAATTGGAAAATAAACAGAAAGTATTTTTACAAATGTGCTAAAACATACATTTTAATAAAGTCAAATTATAATTGGTCAAGTAAGTTGTTTTTGCTCATTGTACAGCATAAAATCTCAATGCTTGCTTATCTGTAAATTGACGTCTCTTATTCTTTCTTAACAGCGATAAGCAATCAAACTATGAGGTTCTTACAAAATAAATCAAAATAAATCGAAGAAAAATATTTAACTTAATACTTACTGACAAGATGCTTACAGAAAATGCTACTTAAACGGAGGATGGTTTTTGATTAAGATAGATTTTGAACAGAATGGTTGTGATGCAAAAACTAATTTCCTGTTTCTTTTTTTTTTTTTAATATTTCCTTATAGAACCATGGGTTTACTCATGTACCATATTCCACCACAAAACCTTATTCACTTACAATGAGAGCAAATACATACAGGCACATAAACTCTATTTTTTTTTTTTTTTTTTTTTTTTTTTTTTTTTAACCATTGTTTGCATATATATTTATGGTTGATACCATGTTGGTATAACCGGAGTTGTATATATGCATTTTAATCTGGTAACCAAGGGTGTTTTGTGTGTGTGGGTGAGTGTGTGCAAGTGTGCTACCTTCACCAGCCCTCGTAACAGTCAAACTTATATTTTTATTGATCCCTGGAGAAATCAAACAAGATAAGAGTAAAGGGAGAGTCGGAGAGAGGGGTGTAAATATTCTGCAGAGGAGGGCTATAGTCACCGGGTGTGGAAAGTGGAGAGAAAGAGAGCAGGAGAGAGAGACAAGACAGTGGTGGTGCAGTTTGGTGTCTGTGTTGTAATATTTGTCAAGAAGTTTATAATGTGTTGTTTAAGGGGTAAAAGGTGGACACAAGACAATCAATCGTTATAAGCAAAAAAGAAATAAAAGAAAAAGAAAATAGAGGAAAAAGGAGGAGGAGTTTCTTATTTACAATCACATTTCTGATCGTTTGAGCGTTGGGGGGGTGCTGGAGGCAGTATTGAGTAGTCATATATAATACCTACATACGTACATACACATACATATGTGGACATGTATGCTGTTATCTAGTACATATTCTTTATACATTGTAAACAGAGCAACTCAATTTGTACCTCAATGCACACACACCCGTATACATACACCCAGCAATGATCCGTGTGTTGACCTCGAAGCATTATGTATGTAAGATACATGTGCATCAGTAAGTAGTTATTCATACATATTAATATACTCTGATACAATCATGTGCACCTGTGCTTTTTAGTTTCATGTGCATATACATATATCCTGTATTTGTCCATATATATATATATATATATATATATATATATATATATACCCATACATCAATAAATACACATATAGAAATGCATCTACATATACACAGTAACATATAAACACCTAGTGCATACTTATATATATCTATATATATGCATACATACAAACACACATACATACCCACATATACACATCCGCACGTGTACACACACACACACACACACACACACACCTCCACATGTGTACTCCCATGCACACACACACACACACCTCCACATGTGTTTGCACACACCCACACCCACGTCCACATGTGTACGTACACACACATGCACACACATGCACGCACACACACACACACGTGCACAGACACATATACCCACACACACACGTGTACTCTCACGCACACACACACACACACACGTGTACATGCACACGCACACACACACACACACACACGTGTACATGCACACCCACACCCACACATACACACACGTGCACGCACCCCCCCCCCCCCACACACACACACACACACACACACCCACATACACACACACTCGTGTAAATGCACACACACGTACACACACACACACACATGTACATGCACACCGACAACATGGAAACCCATATATATATATGGTAATACCTACATATTCATAATTCTTTGTGCACATAAATACATACATATACAAAAATCTGATAATAATCACAATAAAAAATGACAACAACAAATCATTTACATACCTCCATCCTTTGAATAGTTATTTTTAACTTTGCTAAAGTAATTATTCTTACAAAGCCCTTGTTGGTTCCCATCGTCACCGGTCATCGCCCCTCTGCCCCCCCGCCCCCAGGCCAACCCATGCCCCCCCCAAGAGGCAACTGCAGCCAACCCACCCAGCAGAGCAGGGCAGAGGAGAAGGCGGCCACCGGCCCCACCTCCCCTTCCATGTCAAATCACCTCCGCAAGGAGCCTGACAAGTCCAGGAAGACAAGGGCGCGGGGCGCCCCTGGATCCCCAGGCAACCCAACATGGCGCGTCCCCGCCAAGCAAGAACGGTGCCGTCACGGTCCGCCAGCGTCGGCGCACCGCCACATGTCCGGGCCGCCACAGCGGTGACACCAGACTCCCAGGGCCGAACAGCACTGGGCCGGCAGAGGGGGGGGGGCCAGGCGGCGAGAGGGCAGGGAGGCGGCGAGAGGAAACACGAGCAGAGCGAGCAGCCCCGGGGGACCGAGGCAGCCACCACCCGCAGTCGCCAACTTACAGAGCCAAGGCGGAGGGACAGGAACAGGGGGCAAGGGGGGGGGGGACACAGCCGACACCCAGAGGCCACGCCAGGCCAGGGAAAAGGAGCCCGCCAACACATCCCGGCGCACCCGGCCGGTGGACCGCCACCGCACTACTTCCAACCAGGGGGCCCCTCCCAGTAGTTGGCCCCGGTACCAGGCGCCGCAGCCAAGGAGCAGCCCCGGCCCCCCTGAGACCCAGGCATCCCCCCCGCAGGACAAGACCCAGACAGTAGGAGCGCGGGCCGGATCCCCGGGCACCCAGTGACCTGCAGGGGCCGTCCAGCACATGCTCCCCTGGTAGTCCCTCATGTTACCCCCCTCCCCCCCTGTGCCCATTGATCTCTCAATTTTTTATATTTATATATTTATATATTTATATATTTATATATTTATATATTTATATATTTATATATTTATTTATTTATTTTTTATTGTTACATATATCCCTATACATATATATACACACATATATATATATATACATATATACACACAAATTTTTTTTTTTTTTTTTCTCCCCCCCTCCCCCCCTCCCTCCGTTCCTTTGTTAATGTATTTGGGTGCATTAAAAAGAGCAGCTGGTACATGTATGGTGAGCACTCCCTACACATACCAGTGCTCTCTATTGTGTATATATATAATAATCTATATATGGTCATGGTGCATTAAAAACAATAAGAAACTGGCACTTACAGGGTGGATGTCCCCTGTAGGCCCCAGCTCTTCTTGTCATGTTTGTCTCTTTGGGGAGGGTTTTTTTTTTTTTTTTTAATAATAATTACTTTGATTATTATTTATTTATTTATTTATTTATTTATTTATTTATTTATTTATTTATTTATTTATTTATTTATTTATTTATTTTATTTTTTAAATACGTGTATATACATATATACATACCTGCACATACACATACGTACATACATATAAAACCCCTGTTTTTTTTTTTTTTCTTTTTTTTTTTTTTTAATTAATAAATTTACAAATATGAGAGAGGGGGTGGTGGGGAGGCGGGCAACCAGGACCAGGGGCGCATCACCTGCGAGCCCCACACAGTCACAGGAGCCAGGCCGCCAGCCACGCCCCACCGTCAGGGACCTCCCCCACAAAGGGGCACCAGCATCGCGAGAGGGCTGACACACGCCCCCAGCCGCAAGGCCGGACACCAGGGCCGACCCCAGCGAGGCCCCCGGCCAGACCCGCACGGGGCCGCACCGACCAGGGATCCACGGCGGCGGCGCACAACCCGATTCCCCCCCCCCCCCCCCCCCCCCCCCCCATACGCAGCCCACCGTCCGTATCTAATGCAATAGCATCGGACGGGAGTAGCAATACCCGGACCCCCAGCGCATGCCACCCCGGCCGCATCCCCCCCGCCACCAACGTGGCCGTCGGAGCGGCACTCACCGCTGCCGCCATGATCAAGGGGCAGCGCCAACCTACTAGCACACCAAGGGACACCACACGCAACACAGAGACGCCCCAGTCAGGGGAGCCGGGGGAGGGGGGGCACACCGATAACCCCATCTCCCAGGCCCAGCAGGCCCCATCAATCAATACTACTGTCCCTGTGGATATGGGACCCTGAGGCCACCAGCGCCACCCGCACCCACCCCACAGCATGGGCAGCACCGCAACCCCGGAAGGCAGGGCTTGGCCAATGATTAGATAGAAAGGTAGAACGAGGGAGAAAAAAAAAAAAAAAAAAAAAAAAAAACCCTAGACTATCAAGGCAGGAAGACCAGAGCACGACACCAATAACAATAACAATCACCAAGGGCTCTTTTTTTTTTTTTCTTTTTTTTGTGCCACCACCCCTACTTTTGGTAGTAGTTCAGCGGATTTCCAGGCTAATAGTCAACCTGCTAATTTCTAGTCAAGGGTAATGAGGAGTAAGCTTGGGAGTTGGGGTGATTGTTTATTTAAGAATTAGTCCTTTTAGTTTGTCCAAAATCCGATTATTTATCGAGGATCATTTGAGGGAAGATTTGTGTGTCTTGAATTCAAGGATAAAATAAATTTTTTTATTTTTTATTTTCCAATAGAAAGGATTCTGTTGGAACTATTATCCAGTGATAGAGTAGAAAAATCTCCCAAGAGGCAGAGTGAGGGTAACAGGCACATAAACTCAATGACAGCACAGCCACAGCCTATATAAATGCTGCTGCTTGAAGCCGCACAAAACATCCAGCGTTTCCAACTTAGTGACTTTGTTGCTATATTTAACAATTTTTCAGACCTCTCTATCAACTTATTTTTTTCAAAGTGACTAGTGAAAAATACAGCAACTTTTTCAGGTCTCAGTGGAGACTTTTAGTGACTCTAGTGTGGAAGTGTATTTCTATTTTTACATGTTTGTCAGGGAGACACTGACATATGTGCTGGGCTCCTCTCTCTTGTCAACGTACAGAAGGCAGCCCGGCTGTTGTGTGAAATTTTCTTAAGGTTCGTCGGAGGTAGGCACACAGAAAGCACACACAGAACAATATCTATATATATTTATTTTATGCAAAGCATAGCATAAGCAATCTATTTGGTTATATAGGCAAAACACACACAAAGAATATAACTTGGATTATATGAATGAAGCATGCATATAGAATATTATACAGGTATTTCATACACTTTCACACACAAAAGAACACTGACTAACCAAAGTGTCTCTCACTTTGGTTAACTACATTTCACGCACACACAAAATCACACTCACTGTGATTCTAGCAGGATCAATTACTTTGGTTTTCATATATACACAAACCACATTTACTATGATGCTAGGACTAACTTGTGTCCCCCGCAGAGCACAGCCAAAGTCAGAATCAATCACTTCAGTTTATCATAAATGCATTACTCACACAAACTTCAGTTTATCATAAATGCATTATTCTTATTTACTATGATGCTAGGATGAAAGTGTCGTTCACCCCCTGCAGAGCATAGCTCCAAACAACCATAGGAGAAGCATTCCATCCTTACCGTTGACACACGGACTGGAGAGCCAAACAGTCCCGGTAAAAGCAGCGTCCAACCTTGCTGGGCGTCCGTACGTGACCCGCAGCTGACTCTGACCGGGACAGAGACTTTCCGTCGCTATATTCTCTCGTACAAGGGCCGTGTGTGAGATGGGGGGGCCAACCCCTCCCCACAGACAGACCCTGCTCTTGGAAACAGATCCTGACGTACAAAACATGTTTTGTAAACCAGGAACCGTTCTCAGAACATGCTATCAAACACCAAACAGTTTGAAAGCATAGTTCTAATCACCGCTCCATCAATCGTGTTAGACAGATCCATCACAGTTCCCGCTCCCCCCAGCAAAGTATCATACCACGCTCTCCTGCATCGCTGGGGACAGTTAGGCAATTTTGGAAACAACACTTTCCATTGCACATCCACATATTGTATTTGATTTCTCGGGCAGGTAAAGCTATCCTGCGTCCTCGGCCGCGTACAATTGTGCCATCCCACCATGTATGGTTGATGCACTGGACTCATCTGGACAGCTAGCGTTGGTGCCACCTGACAGGAGGGCTTGCTGCTGATCCACCCCAGGGCAACGAGAGCACGGAGGGTAGTGGCCCAGGAGCCTGCACTGCCAGTACACTGGTTGCTGTGGTTGACGCCCATGTCGCCACCTCGAGGAGCCGTCATCAGTCCGTCTGATCGGCAATCTCCACGGGAACATACCTAAAAGAGAGGTAATGCTTAGGAACACAAAGACAACAGATTATTAGTTTTCTCTCAAATAGCATTTTGACACGGGTCCTTGCTGCAGATACAGTGTCATTCCTGCCAAACATCCATTCCCAAAATCCACTCTTTCACTGTAGTGATGATAACTGAATCTAATCTAACTATGTTTGGTCAGATCAGGACAATCAAGATAATTTTTGTTACATTCCACCCCTGGCCTGATCTGACCAACACTTTTCAGTCCTGACTCTTTTGTTAGCATTTGTCAGCTCGGTAGCTTTTCCAACAACAACATCGCCTCCCAACCCTGTTAGGGAGACTAAGGGTCCTTTAGATTGCTGAACTAATTTATTCCAATAGATATCTACGTAGACATGGGGTTGTATATCATCAATAGACCAAATTTGGGACCGAATTTGCGGTGCTCGGCCTTCATCCTAGTAATTAAGCAGTAAATCTAACAGTTCAGAATAGATGCACGTCTGGTTATGATTCTTATTTCTGTCTTTTTGTCTGTCTGTGATTTAGGAGTCACTATCTTCACTAGTTTCACTCCTCCTCAGCACTAGAGTAATTCGACTCCTTCCTGTCTGCTGGAGGGCGGTGCTTAGGGCGTGGCCCCCCGGTGTCCGTCCGAGCACTCAGCAGGAAGCGGACGGACAGGAGGAGGAGGAAAAGCATTTGTCTAAGCGTTTGCAGCATTAGAGTCATGTCAGAAAAACAATATACTTTTAACCCCTTCTGTACATTCCATTCCCCAAGGGAACCCAAATCAGAAACCCTGCTTCTTAATTCGCTCATAGAGCGATCAGTCGACCACCACAATAATGTCAAAATCAAGGATTTGTCCACAAAAGTCCGCACCTGCGCCGCGTCTGCATGGCGAGGTCTTATACGCCACTCTCTCCGCTTTATCTTGGAGACGCGAGCCACAGATCGCTCGGCCAACGCCGTCAGCCGGTCATGTCCACATTGTAACAAACGGTTCAGCTCCGTTTTTAACACACAGTCAGCTTGAGCTTCTGTCAGCTGCTGCTTCTGCCCAGTTTTTAACCAGTCATACTGTCCACTCATTCTCCGCCGTGCTTCAGCGCACACCCACATCCGCCGCCATACTCCCCCCATCGGAGCCTGTTGCGCAACGTGAATGCCTGACAGCACTTCAACAGCACACCTGGAGATCCGTTACCAACCAAGTCCTGCCATGCGCAGGCATAAAGCAACGTCTCTCCATCTACGCAATACAGCAATAAGGAACCTTCTGGCTCTTTCGGCCTATCACTGTTTTCCTAATTTCTCCTAAACATAGTTTCCGTGTATATCTTCCGTTAATCTCTAAATTTGTTCAAATGTTGTGCTTAAATAATCTCTCAGGTCGTGACGCCAAAGGTTGTGCATATTTACCACATCACCTAAACATGTTTTTCCGCGCACATCCTCGGTTAATCTGTAAATTCATGACGCCAAATGTGCATATTTACTATTTCTTTCTGTGCACATTAATCTCTAAGGTCCAGGTTCGTAATGCCAATTGTCATGAAATATTATTTTACTCTTAAACATGGTTTTCTGTGTATAACCTCCGATAATCTCTAAATTCGTAACGCCAAATGTTGTGAAATATTTACTATTTCACCTAAACATTCTTCCTGCGCACATCCTCCGTTAATCTCTAAGTGCCAGGTTCATGACGCAAAATGTTCTGTGCTTATTTACTACTTCTTAAATCTGATTTCTGCGCACATCCTCCGTTAGTCTCTAAGTTCGTGACGCCAAATGTTGTGAAATATTTACTATTTCACTTAAATCTGATTTCTGTGTACATCCTCCGTTAGTCTCCGAGTTCGTGACGCCAAATGTTGTGTGAAATTTTCTTAAGGTTCGTCGGAGGTAGGCACACAGAAAGCACACACAGACTCTGATGAACAATATATATATATATATTTTATGCAAAGCATAGCATAAGCAATCTATTTGGTTATATAGGCAAAACACACACAAAGAATATAACTTGGATTATATGAATGAAGCATGCATATAGAATATTATACAGGTATTTCACACACTTTCACACACAAAAGAACACTGACTAACCAAAGTGTCTCTCACTTTGGTTAACTACATTTCACGCACACACAAAATCACACTCACTGTGATTCTAGCAGGATCAATTACTTTGGTTTTCATATATACATAAACCACATCTACTGTGATGCAAGGACCAACCTGTGTCCCCCGCAGTGCACAGCCAAAGTCAGTCACTTCAGTTTATCATAAATGCATTACTCACACAAACTTCAGTTTATCATAAATGCATTATTCTCATTTACTATGATGCTAGGATGAAAGTGTCGTTCACCCCCTGCAGAGCATAGCTCCAAACAACCATCGGAGAAGCATTCCATCCTTACCGTCGACACACGGACTGGAGAGCCAAACAGTCGCGGTAAAAGCAGCTTCCAACCTTGCTGGGCATCCGTACGTGACCCGCAGCTGACTCTGATGGAACCGTTCTCAGAACATGCTATCAAAACAACAGACTTTTCCCAGCTCTACACACAAAATAAAAACTTCTCTCAGGCACACGAAAGAAATAACAAGAAATAACAAGAAATAACAAGACTCTTCTCAGGAACTAACGAAATAACAACACTTTTCTCAGATATAAGTGAACAATTAAAAAAACATCTTACATAATCGATGTTTGGTCAGACCAGGACAACTAACAATAATTCCCCTTACACCAGCACATCCTCACACAGCAGCAGCCCCTCACTGCTCCAGTCAGAGCTGGAAAAGTTCGCCCTGCTGCATTGTGAAAATGACTTGCATATGTGCAAAGCCACCACTGGCTGAATCATAGTAATTTATTCATTTATACACACAAGTTAGTCCTATAGAGGAAATGGGATGTGTTTCCATTAGATATAACAATGAGCCTTTTCATATGAAATATAAATCTTATCCGTCTTTTTCTATTTGCAGATTTCTGATTTTTATTTCAATGGTAACCTTTTTCCACATGCTAATAATACATTTACAAATAAAATAACAATATTCAAGTGAATCATGATAATCTTCTTCAATGAAGGTGCAACTATGTCTTGGAGCAGCAAGGATAAGTGCATAAAGAAAACATTTGAGGCCATCGCATTGATTTAGTTGTCAGTAAATTTAATGAGGGAGTCGCGTTTGTAGAGACAATTCAAAGACCAGACCTTGTTTGGCAAACCGCAACGTCCCCCTACAGAGGAGAAACAGAGGTTTCTAACATCTAGCTAAACTGAGGGTGGATTATATACTCCACAGATCCAGCAAGAGTGTTTCAGTTTTCCATATTCTCAGGAAATGTATACAACTAGGCAGCGATAACTATTTTTTTGTTTGTCAACATTTTTTCCCAGCTGGTGGATTTTATTTTTGTGACATTTTGGGGACCTATTACTTCTCTGATGTAAAACTGTGGGACGAGCTGGAATTGGAATCAATATTCTTGCTTAATAAAACGTGTAGGATACGTCAATTGTATGAGCACAAAAAGCGGTGATGCACATGGGGCTTATAATTTTGGAAGTCATTTGTTTAAGTTAATATATATGTCCTTAATTGCGTTATGGCATTAAACAGTGTGGAGTTTCTTTTCTGGTGTTACTCATTAGTCTTTGTTAAGCCTTCCGGTGTAAGTAGTAACAAAGTCCTTTAAAAAGACGTTTAAAGGGCCGATTCTTACAAACATTAATTAAGGCTCAGTTTGCTGCACACTGATCTACTCGGTGTCTAAGCCAGAAAACCAGCATCTCTTCTTGGATGCTAGTTCCTCAGTGTTCGGGCTCAAGCTCTGAGATGAGGAAATCCTCAGGATCAAGGGAAGGTCTTCACCAGTGAGACGATTCCTGTGTGATGTTTTGATCATCTTATTTGAGGAGAATAGTTGCTCACATAGATACGTGTTGTTGAACATAGAGAGCATTTGAGCAACTTGGGTAAAATGATGAGACATTGTGTCATGAATGAAACGTAGAAACTGTGCATCACCCACAGCACCATACTTTCACCACACTGGAGTTCAGGCAGCTCCATTTAGAGGTTGGTTGGTCCACGTCAACTGCAGAATACTGAGCAGCTCAAAACTAGATTTCTTGACACCAAAGTTCTGATTCCATTTGCCTGCAAGATACTCACATATTTCCTCACGCAGCTGGAAACATCTGTCATTACTTTTCCTACCATCTCACCGCTGTGTGATACGTTGGTGTATCCCACTGCTGTGTGATACAGCAACAACAAGAAAGCCTACAAAGCCCACCCCCTCCCCCACCTCGGGGCCTCAGACCACATCACTGTCATGCTAATGCCAGCATACAGCCACTGGTTAAAGTTGTCAAACCAGTCTGGAAGCAGGTCCGGGTGTGGCCAGAGGGGTCCACAGAGGCACTTCGAGACTGCTTCAACACCACAGACTGGAGCATTTTCAGAGATGCTGCCACCACCAACAACACCACAGACCTCCAGGAGTACACAGAGTCTTTTACCGCCTACATCGCCAAGTGCATCGATGATGTAACAGACTCCAAAACCATCAACGTCAGAGCCAACCAGAAGCCGTGGATGACATAGGAAGTCCACAGACTCGTAAAGGCTCGGAACGCTGCCTTCAGAGCTGGAGACAAAGTGGGTCTAAAGACAGCTATGACCAACCTGTCCCATGGCATAAGGGAGGCTAAGAGACGGTACTCCAGGAGGATAGCCCGCCGTTTCAGCAACAGCAGGGACACACGGAGCCTGTGGCGAGGGATTCAGACCATTACGGACTACAAGCCCCCACCGCAGACCTGTGAGAGCAGCACATCCCTGCTGAATGAGCTGAACTCTTTCTTCGCCCGCTTCGAGGCACACAACACCATCGCCGCACAGAAAGCACCACCCCCGCTGTCACCGGACAGTGTCAACGCCCAACGTCAGGATCAACGCCCGCAAAGCTCTTGGTCATGACAACATACCTGGTCGTGTACTGAGAGACTGTGCAGGAGAACTCATGGATGTCTTCACAGACATCTTTAACATGTCACTGAGTCAGGCGGTGGTTCCCACGTGCTTCAAAGCCACCAACATCCTTCCGGTCCCAAAATGTCATCTCCCTCCTGCTCCAATGACTACCGTCCAGTTGCACTGACTCCCATCATGATGAAGTTCTTTGAACGGCTAGTCATGCATCATATCAAGGCGACCCTCCCCTCCTCTCTGGACCCCTACCAGTTCGCATTTCGCTCCAACCGGTCCACTGACGACGCCATCTCCACTGCCCTCCACACAGCCCTCACACATATGGACACCAGAAACGCTTATGTAAGAATGCTTTTCATCAACTTCAGTTCAGCATTCCACACCATCATCCCCCAGCAGCTCGTTCACAAACTGGACCAGCTGGGGATCAACACCTCAATGTGCAACTGGCTGTTGGACTTCCTGACTGGGAGACCACAGGCAGTACGGGTCGGCGGCAACACATCCAGCACCATCACACTGAGCACAGGGGCCCCCCCAGGGATGTGTGCTGAGCCCCCTCCTCTTCACCCTGCTGACCCATGACTGCACACCGATTCACAGCTCCAACCTCTTCGTAAAGTTTGCGGACGACACGACTGTGGTGGGTCTCATCAACAACAACGATGAGTCAAACTACAGGAGCGAAGTGAGCCGCCTGGCTGAGTGGTGCAGCGACAACAATCTCTCCCTGAATGTGGAGAAGACCAAGGAGATTGTTGCTGACTTCAGGAGACAACACACCCAGCATGCTCCTCCGCGGTGCTGCTGTGGAGAGGGTGAGCAGCACCAAGGTCCTGGGTGTCCACATCTCAGATGACCTCTCCTGGACTGTTAACACTTCATCACTCGCCAAGAAGGCACAGCAGCGCCTCTACTTCCTCCGCAAACTGCAAAGAGCCAGAGCCCCGGCCCCCATCAGGTACACCTTCTACAGAGGCACCATCGAGAGCATCCTGACCAGCTGCATCACCGTGTGGTATGGATCCTGCACCGCAACCTGCCGCAAGTCTCTCCAACGCATCGTGAGAGCAGCTGAGAAGATCGTTGGTGTCTCTCTCCCCTCACTTCAGGACATTTACAGCAGCCGTCTGACTCGCAAAGCCCTCAGCATTGTTAGAGACCCCACCCAACCATCACACAGCCTCGTCAGTCAGCTGCCATCAGGGAGGAGGCTGCGGACCCTCCGGGCCAGAACCAGCAGACTGAAGGACAGTTTCATCCACCAGGCTGTCAGGATGCTGAACACTCTCCCAGCCCCCCCCCACCCCCCCCCCCCCACCCCTTAAACAGCCATGCTCAGATATCTGGACAGAGAGCTGCTGGAGCTGCAGCTGTCTCCTCATGGAGATCCAGGATGGAGATGATCTCTGTTTTCCACAACTGTTCAACAACTCCTGCATAAAGCCGACATTTACCTGGACTGAAGCTGCTCTTCTTAAAGCTCTGATGTCTTTCATCTCTCTGAACACTGTGGTTCTCAATCTGCTCGTCATCATCTCAGTCTCCCACTTCAGGCAGAAATTACCTTTTATACTGTAATCTACTATAGATATTACTCTAGATATTTTCAAATGATTTATGAGTAACTGATGTTTTTCTGTGTCCTTCCAGGCAGCTCCACACACCCACTAACATCCTCCTCCTCTCTCTGGGAGTCTCTGATTTTCTTGTGGGTCTCCTGTTGATGCCTTTAGATATCTACCAGAGCACATCCTGCTGGTTTCTTGGAGATAATATTTGTGTCCTGTATTTATATATTTCATGTCATGTTCCCCCAATTTCAATTGGAAACATTATTCTCATATCAGTTGACCGTTATGTAGCTATTTGTCATCCTCTGCATTACTCCACCAGAATAACTTTGACAAGAACAAAAACCTTGGTTTGCCTCTGTTGGCTCTGGTATGGTGTCTACAGCATATTTTTTGTGAAGGATGAGCTGATTCAACCGGGCAGGAGTAATTCATGCATTGGAGAATGTACAATTGTCATAAATGTTTTTTTAGGATCCGTGGATCTCATTTTATCTTTTATACTTCCAGTTACAGTCATTGTAGTTTTGTACATGAGAGTATTTGTGGTTGCTGTGTCTCAGGCTCGTGCAATGCGCTCTCACATTTTCAACCGCCAGCATTCAGTGAACCTAAAAGAAAGGAGATCTGAGTTGAAAGCAGCCAGAACTCTTGGTGTTCTTGTATTTGTATATCTGATATGCTTCAGCCCATATTACATTTGCTCTCTTGTTGTTGACTTTACCAATGCCTTTGCATCTTTTTTTTTTTGTTTGTTTTTTATTTTAACTCATGTCTAAATCCAATAATCTATGCTCTGTTCTACTCTTGGTTCAGAAAAGCTGTTAAACTCATTGTCACTCTGCAGATCCTGCAGCCGGGCTCCTCTGAGACCAACGTGTTGTAGAGAGACAGTGGACTGATGGAGATGACACATGTATGCAGAGACTTACAGTCGGTAAATTGATTAACCTGGAGGTTTGGGAAATGTAAAAGCACATTCTTCTCTTGATGTCTGGTAGAAAGCAGCATTTTAGGATTTACTACTTAAATTTGTTGAAATTGCAATGCTGTAAATAGCCTTGATGTAACCAACTTACTTTATCATCTTTTTGTCTGTGTAGATACACAGAGAGAACTTCAGAGTCAGAGTCAGAGACAAGTTTATTGTCCATTATACTACATGTGAGATACATACAAAGAATCGAAATTACGTTACTCTCAAACCCTCGGTGCTACACAATAAATACATTTTTAAACACAAAGTGCAAATTAAAAAGAGACAAGAAACAAGTTGTGACATGACATTTGTACAACAGTTTTCCGGTCTGGTTAAAGTGACCTGGTGCAAAGTAGGCGGTCCAGTTCTGCCAAAGTGCCTGATGCAGATACAGAGGTCAGAGTGAGTGAGGGGGGGGCAGGGAGGGAAACGGTGGGAGACCAGGGAGAGTGTTCAGCGTCCTGACGGCCTGGTGGATGAAACTGTCCCTCAGTCTGCTGGTTCTGGCCCGGAGGGTCCGCAGCCTCCTCCCTGATGGCAGCTGACTGAAGAGGCTGTGTGACGGGTGGGTGGGGTCTCTCACAATGCTGAGGGCTTTGCGAGTCAGACGGCTGCTGTAAATGTCCTGAAGTGAGGGGAGAGAGACACCAAAGATCTTCTCAGCTGCTCTCACTGTGGCGGAAATTTACTGGAATCCCATGAGAGAGCAAACAGTTTCAAGTTTAACACAAAGGGTTTATTTACAAGATACACGTTGATCAGATGTGCAGAGAAGTCTCGCTAGGAGAGTTCTGCCATGGAGAAGAGGAGAGAAGTATTTATATGTTCTGAACCAGGAAACGTCACATGGGTCACAACTATATGGCCCCCTAAAAGACAGAGCATATTGTCTCACAGGAATAACTCCTGCAAGACCCCCTTACTGCTTATCAGACTTAAAGAGGAGGAAGGCAGATGCCTTATCAAGGTGTTAAATCTAAGAGCATAGGAAACAGAAAAGTCTGTTGTCTCTGTCATAAATGGGAAACAGAGGGCTCTGTTCTCTCTGTCATAAAATTATCAGGCTACACAGTTAAAAGACAAAGGACAGGCTCGTACTTAAAGAATACTCACTTAGGGTCGGATTAAGTTCAGACAATGTTTAAACTGCTTAGTAGGATAGGTGATTCAAACTAGTATCATGTGAATATAATATTTCTCTCACATTCCCTCCTCTTGGTCCAAAGGACCAACCATAGCAAAGAGAAATATAAGAGAGTTTACAAAACAAAATACATCCAAAAGAATAAAATAAAAAAAATAAAATAAAGAACTGAAAATAAGGCAGTAAAAGCGTGAATAGGCAACTTACATAAACATCAAAAATTCCTCACACCACATAAGATGTAAGATAATCCATCATACCAAATTTGCTCATAAAACAAATACATCTTAAACTATCGTATCACAGTCAGAGTCACAAGAAGATTCATAAGAGGGATAATACAGTTCATCCATTGTGAGTGTTACAGATGGAGCGGTATGCTCTCTGTAGCGGTGAGGCGCTGATGTCGGTCTTCACTGATGCTGGAGCGGTATGCTCTTTGAAGCAGCAGGACGCTATTTCACTCCTTACTGATTTTGCTCGTAATCGGAGCAGTCGGACAGGTCAGTCCGCTGGTCAGGAACAGGTGTTTCCTTGGGATGCGGAACCTTCCTGCAGTGGCTGGCGTGAATCCCCGTTGCTCTCTCGGCTACCTTCACGGCGGTGTGTGTAGTCAGGGCAGCATTCACTTGGGAGCAGATGCCTGAAAGGGTCTTGATGACACTTAAATAATAGGTTAGACTGTTAGACTAACCTATTATTTACTAGACTGTTAGTTAGACCGCATGTACATTAATACAAGAGGAAGAGCTTTAGACCAAGAAAGGCCAGTTTCTTCACAACACTTAGTTAGTTTGTTCTTCAAAGTTCCATTTTCCCGCTCCACAGCTCCGCCACTGGCCGGATAGGAAGCGCAGTGATTTCTCACATCAATGCCTAAATGGAGGGAGATTTGTAATACAGCTTTATTACAAAATGAGCACCATTATCGCTAGATAAACGTCGTGGTATTCTCCATCTAGGGATGATTTCACTTAGTAAAGCTTGTGCCACGACTGAAGCATCTGCCTTGGAAGTCGGGAAAGCCTCGACCCATTTAGACCACGTCTACCATATTTTTTTTACCTTCTGATGGAGATAGCTCAATAAAGTCCATCATTACGTGTTCAAATGGACCAGTTGGAGGTGGATGGGCAGCCTGTTGGGCATTCGGTGCCTGTCTGCCTTGATTGTGGAAGGCACAACCCATGCGTGCTTGACAAAATTTTTTTTTTTCTGCATAAACATTAAATCCCATAGTGAACCAATGCTGTGAAATGGCATTCATCATCCCGCCTTTTGAGACATGGTCCAACCCATTTGTCAATTTTGCATAATGAGGAAATAGGGCAGAAGGCAAACAAGGTTTACCGTTAGGTACCATCCACCCATCAGGCATGTGTTTCGCATCAGCCTGTTTCCAAAGGCAAATATCGAAATATTTGCGCGGTAGATAGAAAGGACGACATTTAATAATTATAAACTCCGCCAGGGGTGAGCAGTGTTTGCAGACCACTACAGCATCTCTACACCAAGCATCACGGAGGAGAACACAAAGGCCGCCGCCGCGGCCCTTACCTGCCTTGGTGTGTGCTCGGTCCGCCCGGTAGCAGGTCAGCTGGTCGAGCTGGATGGCGTGGTCCGGTATGCTGCCGTTGAGCCATGTTTCTGTGAACACAAAAACACAGCTCTCTCTCACGGTCCTCTCAGCGGAGCAGAGTAATCGGATGTGGTCCAGTTTGTTGTCCAGCGAACGAACGTTGGCCAACACGATGGAGGGAACCGTCGGTTTGTTCAGGTTCTTCGCCAGTCTCATTCGGATACCGGCTCGCTTACCCCTCTTCTGTTTCCTGTGGCGCCGCGGCGGAAGTGGTGGTTCCCGGAGCAGACCGCGTACTTTTGGAGGACGGGGAATCGACACCAATTCTATTTTTCTTGGCATCTAATTAGAATCTCCAATTACATCAGTTACGTCTACATTTTTATCGGCAGGCAATAGTCCTCGAGAAACAGCAGAGAGGACAGCTCTGCATCCCAGCCTGGACCCTGGATTGTCAGGGTGAGGGTCTAATAATATCAGCCAGATTTCTAGAGATAAGAGCTGCACCATCACGGGTGGGATGAACCCTGTCTCTTCTAAGAAGACCAGGCTTTCCCCAAAACGTCTTCCAATTGTGAATAAAGGCCACGTCGTTTTCTGAACACCACCGAGACAACAGGCGGCTACACATTTCATCACCGGTCAGATTGGGGAGGGGTCCAGAGAAAACTACGGAGTCCGACATGGTTTTGGCGTAGTTACACACCGACACAATATTAATTTTAGTGACCTTGGACTGGCGTAGCCGGGTGTCATTAACGCCGACATGGATGATAACTTTACTGAATTTACGATTACTCTTTGCCAGCAGCTTCAAATTTGCTTTGATGTCACCCGCTATGGCCCCCGGGATGCACCTAACTATGGTCGCTGGAGTCGTCCCACATGTCTCAAAATAGAATCGCCAATCACCAAGGTCGATTTTTCAGCGGGTGTGTCACTGAGAGGGGAAAAACCGTTAGAGACATGAAGCGAGTGGTGGTATTCCATGCGCCTTTTGGGACTACGTTTCCTTTGAACCGTCACCAAGCCACCCTTACTGTCGAGCTGCTTGGGGCTGCAGGGGGCCGCCTACCAGCAGATGCTTCTGACCGGTCTGCTGGTACTTCAGACTGACGAGCTACCAGGTCTACCGCACTGCGGTCTAATTGGTGGAACCGGACCTCTAACTCACTGAGTCTTGACTCCAAAGCTACGAACAAACTACATTTCACACACTTACCATCTTCAACAAAGGAGCCAGAGGAATAACTGAATATTTCACACACTAAAGCAGTAAGAAGAAGAAACGGTGGGAGAGGAAGAGGCCATGCTGAGAGGACAGGAGACGGAAAATGTACCAGGGACTGATGGAAATGAAAGTTACAGAATTAAAGATTTCGTGACATCAAAAAGTTCTTATTTCTTCCTGGTTTATTTGGAACCGTGTTTGTTCGTCTTTGTGTGGGTGTGATATTTGTTTTGTTCTAAATTTTGCTCCTTTGTGTTTATTTTTTGGCCCCGAGCATGACTCTGGCCCCAGTAACATGTTGTCAGTTCCTGCCTCCTGAATGGTGTCTCTGGGTTCAGTCCCAGGTCTGGCCTGGTCATTGGATCGGTTCCTGCTCTGTCTGTGTGTCGGCCCATAGGCCAGAATTTGAAGCAGCAACATATTTAAAATTTATGGGGATAAATTACATCAGTCCAACACAAGAGAGACCACGTCTCTCCAGTTTTAGCTTCCCTTCTTTGGCTCCCTGTAAAATTTAGAATCCAATTCAAAATTTTAGTACTGGCACATAAAGTCCAAAATGGCCTAGCGCCGCGATATTTGCAAGACCTGATAGTACCGTACGTTCCAAATAGAGCTCTCTGTTCTCAGGGTGCAGGTTTACTTAAAGTTCCTAGAGTATCGAAATGTAGATTTGGAGGACGGGCTTTCTGTTATCAGGCACCATTACTCTGGAACCAACTTCCAGTTTGGGTTAAGGAGGCTGATACCACCTTCACCTTTAAAACTACACTTAAAACATTTCTGTTTAATAAAGTATATAGTTAGTGTATATTTAGTACCTTAATGTGTCAGGCCTAGTAGTCAAAGCTGCAGCTACAGGACCAGATTAGAACAGCTCTTCTTAAACATAGCTTCGGTGTAGATATGCTGCTATAGGCCTATGCTGCAGGGGGGCACCAACATGATCCACTGAGTGGTGCTCTTCACCTCCTCTGTTTCTCTTTGCCTTCTCTGTCTCTGCTTCACATCAACCCTCATGTATTAACAGAATCCCATTAACTTAATTGTGGTCCATTGTTCTTGTAGTTTTCTGTGCTTGTCTGGCCCGTCTTTTCCTCTTCTTTGCATGTCCTGTGGACCAGAGCCTCAGGAGCTGCTTGCTGACCTGCAGTTCCACCTCTGACCATCCCAGTGTCTGCCTTCACCTGTCTGTATGAATGTCTGTTGGATACTTGCTGACATCCCGACCTGCAGTCCTCATCCCCTTGGATCACCATCTATCCACATATCACCCATATACACAGAAGTCTAATTGGACTACTGATGATAGTTACTATTGTATCCTGTCTTGTACCTTTGACGGTGTCTCTATGTCTCTATTCTTTCTTATTTCTTGCTCTACCCGGCTGGCATTCGGCAGGAGGGTCTCCCCTCATGAGCCAGGTCCTGCTCAAGGTTTCTTCCCTCTTAAAGGGGAGTTTTTCCTTGCCACTGTTCGGCTTAAGGTTTTTCTTCCACTAGGGGAGTTTTTACCTGCCGTTGTTTATGTAATAATTGCTCGGGGGTCATGTTCTGGGTCTCTGGAAAGCGCCTAGAGACAACTTGTGTTGTAATAGACGCTATATAAATAAAATTGAATTGAATTTAAATGAGCTGATTGAACCAGGCAGAAGTAATTCTTGCATTGGAGAATGTACAATTGCTATAAACTTTTTCACAGGAACTGTGGATCTCATTTTGTCTTTCCAGTTACAATCATTGTAGTTTTGTACGTGAGAGTATTTGTAGTTGCTGTGTCTCAGGTTCGTTCAATGCGATCTCACATTTAGTGTAGTTATCAACCGCCAGCATTCAGCGAACCTAAAAGAAAGGAGATCTGAGTTGAAAGCAGCCAGAAGTCTTAGTGTTCTTGTGTTTGTACATCTAATATGCTTCAGTCCATATTACATTTGCTCTCTTGTTACTAATGTTACCATTGCCCTAATTATTTAAAAGATTATTTAATGACACTACACTGGTCTGCAGGATAAGGGAAGTGGTTAAGAATTGTGACATAAAAAAAAGCAACAAAAAGAAAGCCCATTTGTAGTTCTAAACAATATAATGACAAGACATTATAATGTACATAACGTAATTTATCAACATGCTTGTTGGGAGTGACGGAAATGAAAGCGGATATTACTAGGAGATTCTAAAAGCCTGCAGCAATTTAATCAGCTAATTTGTATTAATCAGGTACCCCTCAGGGGACCCCAATGGTGTCAATGTATTTGGAGGAATTTAGGGTTTAGTTTAAGCTTTTGAGAGGCATTTTAAACAGCACATGCCGCATCGTGTAAGAGTGGTCAGGTTTTTGTAGTTGCACAGTCCTATTTCCTATGTGAGGGAGGGGTGGACCTAGTCTCACCATGGCACAAACCCTGATTGGATTATTTGGTACAGATCTCTGGAGTTGCCCCATGAGACAGTCAAAACATACAGTTAAATCCCCATGTGTCTTTATTCTCATAAAGGGGAGCTAGCCTTCTGATCACCTCACAGTCGGAGACTTGGAGATCCTTTGCAGTTTTGGCAATCCAGTCCAACCAGAGATTGGAATCACGATACCCTGTGGCCTTTTGGACAACATGCAACAGTTGGATGGTCGAATAATCCAGTGTTTCCCAACCCTGGTCCTCAGGGCACACTGTCCTGCATGTTTTTGATGTTACCCTGCTTCAACCCACCTGATTCAAATTAATGCTCGTCATCAGCTTGTCATCAAGGTCTGGACAACTCTGCTGATGACACAGCTACTTGTATCACGGTGTGCTTAACCAAGGAAACATCTAAAACATCCAGGGCAGTGTGCCCCGAGGACCAGGGTTGGAAAACAGTGGAATAATCCACACTGATCACAGGAGAAACTGGTGCAGGTGGAGACTCAGCGATTTCATTCAGTTGTCCCATGGTGTATGCCCACTTCTACTACACAGTGCACTAAGAGCAGCATTTTCACAGAGATACACATCATATCCCTGCCAGTAAGCAGTATCACAAGGTCTAAGACACATAACACCCATCCATTATGTCACATTATATAACTACAAAGTGTGATAGTTAGGATTAACCTTTGAAGCTGACTTACCTGACATTAAACCCCTTCTGAGCCAATAGAGCAAAACCCTGAGGCAGTCTGGTATGCCTCCACTGGCATCATCCATAAGTCAAACAGAAAAAGCATTAGCCTGATCAATACAGGTAAACGATTTCTGGTCTGGACAATCAACTAAACTAACATCTGTAGGTCCCTGGGACAACTGTTTGTCAGGTACATATGTAAGCCTTTCTGCTGCCTGTGGATGACCCATAGTCTCTTGTCCATGATGTCTGGACAATCTCTCAAGTTGCAGGTCTACTCTGTCTCGTGCTGCAACCTCTATCTTATACATGCCTGTAGATGGGGACACAGAGAAACACGGAATCTGTCTCCTTATCCAGTCTGTTAACTGACATGCTTTTTTTGCCATTCCTCTCAAATATTTGGTGTGATGAGAAGGATGCAATACCAAGGATACGTGAGGCCCAGCCTCTTCTCCCATTTTATACCACAGTAGTTGTTCTGGAGTTAGCTGAACTATGGCTGAAACACACTCTTTACCCACTATTATGGAATTTGAAAAAATGTGTTGATACCACTCAGCGATATCTCTTTCTTAAAATAATGCTATATATGGGGGATCTGGAGGAGGGATGTAAGGCTCTAACAGAGAGATCCATTGTTGCCACGTTATAAATGTTGACAGCAACACGCCCCAATCCGGTGTAAAGTATTTGCTAGGTACCCATTGGTCATAATGTAAAGTAACTGGTCCTACTGTTCCCTGTTGGGGGCTGATAGTAGCCTTCATTTGTTTTTCAGCTTTTTTCTGTCTAACCTCCCCCAGCCTTAATTTCACAAGATGACTCTGTAGTTCCTTCACTTTCTCCTTTTCCCTTTCTGCCTAATCTTTTTCTTTTTGTAACGGATGCTTCTCCCACACATGGGCCTCACGTCCGAGCAAATCTTGGTTGTTCAACATGGTTTGTCTCACAGGTTCGGGCACACCATCCAAGATGGCTTTCCTAAACTGGATCTCTGGATCTATTTTTCCTTCCATCATCATTCACCTCTCGATCAAATTTTCCTTCCATATTTCCCTGTCCAAGGTTTTCAGCTTACTTGTTTTTGTTGGGCACAGAGTTGACCATTTGGAGATAATCACCCAGTCCTCCCAGTCTAGCATATTTTCTTAATCCCGGACGAGCCCCCAAAATTGTTAAACCAAAGCTTCACAGAGTTCTTTGTTGTGTATGTTACTAAATGATGAGATGATTTCCCTCCAAGTCTCACTATTCCCTCTGATTGTATGGACACCTTGAGCTTCAGTTTTGTTTTGTTCAGGGTTGTCAAACATTGATTATCATGTAACATCATTCGTCCACTTTTTTCTCCTTGAAAATCCACCTCATCATGGTGGAGGGCTTCGTGTGCACGAAGGATCTTAGAAGATACTGTAGTATTCAAAGAAACTGTATTTTATACTATAGAAATGTGAATAACTTCATATAGAAATTAGATTGTGTATGGAATAATAGGGGAGGAGAGAACACTTTTCTTCAGAGACTAAACACAGAGATGGGAGGGAACGTAAAAAAAAAAAAAAAAAAAAAAAAAAAACAACAAAACAGCCATGCTCAGAGATCTGGACAGAGAGCTCCTGAAGCTGCAGGTGTCCCCTCATGGAGATCCAGGATGGAGATGATCTCTGTTTTCCACAACTGTTCAACAACTCCTGCAGGAAGCCGACATTTACCTGGACTGAAGCTGGTCTTCTTAAAGCTCTGATGTCTTTCATCTCTCTGAACACTGTGGTTCTCAACCTGCTCGTCATCATCTCAGTCTCCCACTTCAGGCAGAAAATGAACTTTTATAGTGTAATCCAGAGTCTGATGTTTAGAATTGTAAAGATTTATTTACATGGTCTGGGGGTAAAATGTTCTTTACTCTAGATATTTTGAAATGATTTATTAGTAACTGATGTTTTTCTGTTTCCTTCCAGGCAGCTCCACACACCCACTAACATCCTCCTCCTCTCTCTGGCGGTCGCAGATTTTCTCATGGGTCTCCTGGTGATGCCTTTAGAAATCCATCGGAGCACATCCTGCTGGTTTCTTGGAGATGATATTTGTGTCCTGTATTTATATATTTTATGTCACATTGCCCCAGTTTCAGTTGCAAACATTATTCTCATATCAGTTGACCGTTATGTGGCTATTTGTCATCCTCTGCATTACTCCACCAGAATAACTTTGACAAGAACAAAAACCTTGGTTTGTCTCTGTTGGCTCTGGTATGGTGTCTACAGCATTTTTAATGTGCAGGATGAGCTGATTCAACCAGGCAGAAGTAATTCATGCATTGGAGAATGTACACTTATCATAAACGTTGTTTTAGGAACTGTAGATCTCATTATGATTTTTATATTTCCAGTTACAGTCATTGTAGTTTTGTACATGAGAGTATTTGTGGTTGCTGTGTCTCAGGCTCGTGCAATGCGCTCTCACACTTTAGTTATCAACCGCCAGCATTCAGTGAACATAAAAGAAAGGAGATCTGAGTTGAAAGCAGCCAGAAGTCTTGGTGTTCTTGTATTTGTATATCTGATATGCTTCAGCCCATATTATATTTGCTCTCTTGTTGTTGATTTTACCAATGCCTTTGCATCTTTTTTTTTTGTTGTTTTTTATTTGAACTCATGTCTAAACCCCATAATCTATGCTCTGTTTTACTCCTGGTTCAGAAAAGCTGTTAAACTGATTGTCACTCTGCAGATCCTGCAGCCGGGCTCCTCTGAGACCAACGTGTTGTAGAGAGACAGTGGACTGATGGAGATGACACATGTATGCAGAGACTTACAGTCGGTAAATTGATTAACCTGGAGGTTTGGGAAAAGTAAAAGCACATTCTTCTCTTGATGTCTGGAAAAGAGCAACATTTTAGGATTTACTACTTAAATTTGTTGAAATTGCAATGCTGTAAATAGCCTTAATGGAACCAACTTACTTAATCATCTTGTTGTCTGTGTAGATACACAGAGAGAACTAGTTGTAAGACAAAGTCGATTATTAAACAAATATTTCCTTCAGACTAATCACATTAAATTACAAAAAAAATCTTATTCCTCTTTCTCTTTCGGGCCCATCTGATTTCAAATTTGTTGACATTTTTACAAAAATGCTTAAATATTTGTGAAGAAAATGCCTATATGACAACATGAAATGTTTGATATTCTTTTCTCCTTTTCTGTCACTTTATAACTGTGAGAAAAACACAGGACAGGGCTTCCTAGAGTCGTGTTTATGATCTGTGTTTAAGATGTAGAATTTCTGCTAACATAAACACTTTTTGTGTACCTCCTGTGACACCGAAACGTTTGACAAAGAACAGAAAGCAGAAGAAAGACATCTGATTTAATAAGATAGCCATGTAATCTCCTCTTTTGGGATTATAAAAGCACACGGACCCATTTGTCCTGTGCTCATTCTTATCTGTGTTTTATGAATGTGTCTTGGCTGAATAAATATTTTGGATCACATAAAATTAAATTGTGTTGATCCTTAATTCTGCTCTCTGTTTTTGTCTGATGCAGGGGGCATTAGGAACACAGCAAATTAACATTTGGTGAACCCGACGTGATGTGAATTAAAACTGGTCGAGAAGTTGAAGTTCACCCTTAACAGCAAAGCTCACAGAGTAAATGAATGACTTTGTGTAGAAGTTTCTTTGTCGGACTTTACATCTAGGGAAAATAATCGATTCTATGTTAAAAATATCACATGTGATTGAATTAATGTGTTAAATAAAGATCAATGTGTGGTCTGAAAGTAAATCTGGTTTATTGGGATCTTTATTTAATTTAACTTTGATATGATGGTTGAAAAAAGTCCCCAGATTAGATTGAGAGAAAGCCCAGGAAAGATTCATGAAATGGGCACGAGAAATCCAGAAACATGGTCTTTTTCCTCAAGTAGAATTAAAAGGGGAGGGGTGTATGGTTAAAATTGAACAGTTCTTCTCAATATTACAACAAGCTGCTGAAAGTTTGAAAGCAGCTAATCTGAGAAAAGAAAAATCAGAGGTCTTATAGGAAAGGTAGGCGAGTAAGAATTTAGAAAAAGCTGACAGATTTTGTTCAGATTGCCAGTGCTTTTTGGGAGAAGTAAAAATAACAGTCTTGAAACAGACAGGGCCTGTTCCCATTAATCAGATGCCAGTGACTCAGGCTTCTGACTCAGTCTGCTGAAAAAACCTGCACATCACCCCCTACAGCAGAAAGATTGTTTACCTCACCCCCTCCTTATGCTGCGGTTTCGTCATTAACAGACTCTTTATCAAAAAACAAACCCCAGATGACCCAAAGTCCTCCAGATGGTGTGTTTTACACACCAAACCTATTAATTCTCATCGGGGCATAAAAACTGGAAACACAGGCTTTACCTTTCAGAGGTGGTTTCAAAGTTGGTTCAGAAGTTTGTCAACTTATATCATTTACAGAAGCGTCAATTATCAAAAGGCCAAAAAGTGATGAGGATGGCCCATTCGTAGATGCCCCAGACTCCATCCTGATATTGTAGAAAAGAAATTGACATTACATGCTTTCTTAATAATAAACACCTGCTTATTTGTACAAAATATATAATAATGCATGATTAATAATAACTATCAACTTGTTGGTAGAGAATACAATGACATTTAGTAACCAACTGCTTATTTATTCATTTGCATAATAAAATGACATCATGCTATGTGCTGTAAGTAGGACTGAAACTTGATGTTATGAAATAACTATTCTGACTATGAGATGTCAAGGGATGTGGTGGAATAACTGTCTGGTAGAAAACCTGTCTGTTGGGTGAGATCACAAAGTTCTAGACACTCAATATTCAAGGATATGAGAATGGATATGGTTGAAGTGCCTGGTGCAGATGGACTTCTGGTCTTCTGACCATGGTCTTTGGCCGAGGTTCAAGAATCTGCCAAGCTGCCTGACGCCAGCTACAAAATAAGTGTGGTGGACATAAGTGTGGTGAAGAAGTTGCAGCCTTTTGCAAAGAGTTTAAACCCACTGGCCCAAAACTGAGAAAGTTTTTGCTGCAACACCTGGTGTTGGTAGAGGAGGACGCAATAATCGCTGTCCCTACATTAATCCTGGATGTCCACGATTTGAGCAGAACCAGTGTTTCCAGTGGTCAAACTGGACAGGCAGGACCAACAGGCGGACTGAGGGTGCAATGGGAAGGAGATCACTTCAGAGAGTGTTCAACACACCACCTCAGATGCTCCATTAACGCAGCAACAGGGAAGTGAGATGTCGTAGACACACACACACATATACGTGTCTCATCAGCAGTATAAAAAGTGTCCAATGTTTGAATTGGCTTGGCTTGGTCAGCCTGCCTGCTTTTGGTAGTTACTGGTGTTACAAATTCTGTTTTACAATGTGAATTCCTCTGTTCCAGTACACCCTGAATCCCAGTACTGGTTTGCTTTTGAGTTCAGCTGACTATGTTTCTGTTCCTGGGGAAGATGATATCCTCAACTGTGTGTCCTCCTGTTATAATACCAGCTTGAGAGAGCAAAAGCCATCTAAAAATATGACTCAATTAGGGTTTAAAATGTTGATCTATACTGATGGGTGCATCACCTGCAGTTATTGTGGTTTAGATTGTTCAATGGTAGCTATGAACTAAACCACCCCCTCGTGCCTGGTTGGGTCATTGTCAGGAAGCCCAGCTTTTACCCCTGCCCCCTCCTGCTTCTGTTACTCTGGCCCCTAATGCTAGTTTTGACGACAGCATTTATTTGGATGCCATTGGCGTTCCACGCGGTATTCCTAAGGAATATATATATACATACATACATACATATATATATATATATATATATATATATATATATATATATATAGCGGCTGGGTAGCTCAGTTGGTACAGTGCAGGACTGGCACACAGGAGGTCAGGGGTTCGATTCCCGGGGGGAACATGAGCTATGAACAGCACCCAGTGCGGGTCCTTGGGCAAGACCCTTCACGCTAATACCGCCTACCTCATACCATGATGAGAGACAATGAAACAGAGGACATGCCGGCTCAGACGTCGCCCGGCCAAACAAGGTCTGCGTCAGGTGCTGGGGGTGCAGAGCACCTTGATGAGAAGTGGGCTACTGGAACAAGGCGGAAATGGGCGAGATGCGACAACAAGGCTCTGCTGGAATGCTACTACTCAAGTAACCCTACTCAGAGGGGTTACATGCAGAGAATGTGGGCACAATGGTTACTTCGAAACCCACAGTCACAGTTGACAGCTAAACAACTAGTAGCTCAGTGTTCCAACATCCACAAACAACTGCTATCACAACTTGAGATTGACGAATGCAAGGTGAATACCTGCATGGGGGAACCAGGACGCCAGGTCAGAGGGGAGGTTACACAACCTGCCCCTCCAGAGATTGGGTACCAAGCCCCAATAACGCTGAGCGAAGGACCTGAAAGATAAGACCATGGCGAGACTAAACACAAGGCAACCCCGGCAGCGATTACCAAGACCAAGTGAAGCACCATCTGAAAGTCTCCTGGACAATGTGAATGCAGCACTGACAGCGATCCCTACCACAACAATCACCGAGACCAATGAGCTGATATACACTTCAGCAGCAGTGATCCTGGAGATGCTTGGCTATAAGAGCAACCATGGGAACCATGAGAAACATGACCCACCATGGAAACGAAGGTTGGAGGTAAAAATCAAGGTGGCACGGAGAGAAGTGAGTCAATTGACAGGGGCCCAGAAAGGTGCAATGAAAAGACCAGTACCCCAGTACAACCAGATACCATTACCTGAAGCACTCGAAACTGCCAAACAAAGGCTCCAAGCCTTGGCTAGCCGCCTAAAGAGATACACTAGAGACAATGAAGCCAGACGAATAAACAGGCTGTTCGCAACTCAACCTGCGAAAGTGTATGCTCAATGGCAGGGTAATAACAACAGAGCAGACCCACCAAGGCTGGAAACTGAGAGGTACTGGAAGAGCATATGGGAGAAGGATGCAGCACATAACAGCAGTGCTCAATGGCTAGTCTCCCTAAGAGAGGAGCACAGCAACCTCCCTGAGCAGAAACCAGTCACCATCACAGTGGCAGACATCCAAGAAAGAGTCTCAGGTATGAAAAACTGGACAGCACCGGGCCCAGACATGATCCAGGCCTACTGGCTAAAGAAACTCACAGCACTCCATGAGCGCCTGGCAGCACAAATGAACCAGCTGCTAAGAGATGGGACTCACCCAGAATGGCTAACCGAAGGGCGAACGATCCTGATCCTGAAGGATCCCACAAAGGGTGCAGCCCCATCTAACTACCGACCAATAACCTGCCTCTCCACAACATGGAAGCTCCTGTCAGGCATCATTGCGACTAAGATAAGCAGGCACATGGAGCAATACATGAGCAAAGCACAGAAGGGCATAGGCAGAGATACCAGAGGAGCCAAACACCAACTCCTGGTTGACAGAACAGTCGCCCAAGACTGCAAGTCCCGAAATACCAACCTGTGCACTGCCTGGATTGATTACAAGAAAGCCTACGACTCGATGCCACACACATGGATCACTGAGTGCTTGGAGATGTACAAGATCAACAGCACTCTAAGGGCCTTCATTGCAAACTCGATGGGCCTGTGGAAAACCACTCTCGAGGCAAATGGCAAGCCACTTGCCCAAGTGTCCATCAGATGTGGCATATACCAAGGAGATGCGCTGTCCCCACTGCTGTTCTGCATAGGTCTGAACCCCCTAAGCCAAATAATCAACAAGACTGGCTACGGATACCGCCTCAGGAATGGAGCTACGATCAGTCACCTCCTCTACATGGATGACATCAAGCTGTACGCTAAGAGCGAGCGGGACATAGACTCCCTGATCCACACCACCAGGATCTACAGCAACAACATCGGGATGTCATTCGGGCTTGAGAAATGTAGGAGGATGGTGACAAAAAGAGGCAAGGTAGTCCACACAGAAGGGGTCTCAGTCCCAGAAGGAACAATAGCAGACATTGAGGACAGCTACAAGTACCTTGGAATACCACAGGCAAATGGTAACCTCGAAGGGGCTACAAGGAAAATGGCAACAGCCAAATACCTCCAGCGAGTAAGGCAGGTCCTAAGAAGCCAGCTCAATGGCAAGAACAAGTCCCGGGCAATAAACAGCTACGCCCTGCCAGTGATCAGATACCCTGCAGGAATAATAAGGTGGCCAAAGGAAGAGATACAGACCACAGATGTTAAGACAAGGAAGCTCCTCACCATGCATGGTGGGTTCCACCCCAAATCCAGCGCCCTGAGACTGTACGCAAGCCGTAAGGAAGGAGGCCGAGGACTAGTGAGTGTGAAAGCCACTATCCGGGACGAAACTGCCAAGCTCCATGAGTACATCAAGGACAAGGCCCAAACGGATGACGTACTCAGTGAATGCCTCAGACAATGGCAAGGTGAAGAGGTGCTGGAGGAGGAAGCATCATGGGAGGACAAGCCCCTACACGGGATGTACCATCGAACCATAACTGAAGTGGCTGATCTCAAGAAGTCCTACCAATGGCTAGAGAGAGCTGGCCTACAGGACAGCACAGAGGCACTCGTCCTGGCTGCACAGGAGCAGGCTCTGAACACCAGAGCAATAGAGGCCCAGATATACCACACCAGACAAGACCCAAGGTGTAGGTTGTGCAAAGAAGCACCGGAAACAATCCAGCACATAACTGCAGGGTGTAAGATGCTGGCAGGGAAAGCATACATGGAACGCCATAACCAAGTAGCAGGCATACTCTACAGAAACATCTGTGTGGAGTATGGGCTGGAAACCCCAAGGTCAAAATGGGAAACACCTCCCAAGGTGGTGGAAAATGACAGAGCAAAGCTCCTGTGGGACTTCAAGATACAGACAGACAGGATGGTGATGGCAAACCAACCAGACATCGTGGTGGTAGACAAAGGGCAGAGGAAAGCCGTGGTGGTGGATGTGGCAATACCAAGTGATGGTAACATCAGGCGAAAGGAACACGAGAAGCTTGAGAAATACCAAGGGCTTAGAGAGGAGCTGGAGAAGGCCTGGAAGGTGAAGGTGACAGTAGTGCCCGTGGTGATCGGAGCACTCGGGGCAGTAACCCCCAAACTGGAAGAGTGGCTGCAGCAGATCCCCGGAACAACCTCAGATATCTCAGTCCAGAAAAGTGCAGTGTTAGGAACAGCAAAGATACTGCGCAGAACCCTCAAGCTCCCTGGCCTCTGGTAGAGGACCCGAGCTTAGAAGGGACACCACCCACGGAGGGTGAGGAACGAGTTTTTTTTTGGTTATATATATATATATATATATACATATATATATATATATATATATATATATATATATATATATATATATATATATATATATATATATATGTGTAAAGCCCCAGACCAAATTGCAGCAGGATTTGAGTCCATCTTCTTATGGTCCACAATAAATAAAAAAGTGGATATGATTAACTATTTGTATTACAATCAGCAGAGGTTTGTTAAGTCTACCCATGATGCACTGGTTGTTGTGGCTGAGCAACTATCAGCCTCCTCCACTATGCCATGGGAAAATAGGATGGTTCTGGACATGATTCACGCAAAAAGAGGTGAAGTATGCACCCTTTTTTCGGGGAAACGTGTTGTACATTTATGCCTAATAACACCGCTCCTGATGGCATGGTTACTAAAGCGTTGGAAGGGCTACGGTCCCTTTGGGAGGAACTGGGAGTTAATTCTGGCATAGATGACTCTATGTGGGATTGGTTGGATAATATGTTTAGTAAGTGGAAAATCTTGATCATTTCAGTCCTTTGTGCTTCTATAGTCTCTGTGGGACTCTGTAGGTGTTGCATCATCCCGTGTCTGTGAGGGATTATGATGCTTGCCACTGAGCGTGGAATAGTTCATCAAATGTCTCATCATATGCTTATGCACGACGACTATTCCCTGTTTGTGTACCAGGACATAGATGTTGAAGGAAAATTATAAATAATTAGCTTCTTTTATATTACAACTCAGGAATGAGAAACATACTGGAGGGAAATGTTAGAGTATTAGGTTTATTGTTTTATTACGTATTTCCTTTGGCTGTGAGAGAATCGTTGAGTGAGTTTGTTTGAGTGAGTGGTGTTGTTTGGAGGCTGTGGTCTCATCCACTAAGATGGGCAGCTGATAAGAAACATCCTGACCAGAGGAAATGGAGTTATGGAACACCTTTGATCAGGAGGACTGGTCACTTATTGGTACGAGCAGAGACAAAGGCAATAAAAGAATACCTCTTACAGCAGAGGAGGAGCAGGGCTCCGGGGGAAGATGCACCAAGAAGGTTGTAAAAAAGGCCTTCTGATGTGAATTAATAAACAGGATGTAGACTTAAGAAGAATGTTTAAGACCGAAGGGCATACATAATAAAAGGTGTTGTTAAAAGGATAAGAAACAGGTTTGCATTAACTCAGGATTGTATAGAGAGGGGTTGTACGCAGAGCTGTTCACATCTCATCTGTATGCCACCATAGTGCATCTCAGTGGGATCTCCAGATGCATCTGTACGGAAATAAGTGTGAATCTCTTCCTATCATCGGACATAGGGAATCTTTGATTCAACAAAGTGTATAAGAATTGTGTGTAAGAAAATCAAGGTGGACTCACTATGCTGATTGTGTTCAACTGTGTGACTCTCACGCTGTACAGCTTAATAAACTTTATTAAACGGTGCCCTCCTGTACCGTATTTATTTAACAGAGATCATTTCCACAACAACACATCCCGGGAATTGTATTCATGCTCCACATTTTTCATTGTGTTTAAGCACATTTTATTATTTGTTAAAAAAAAAAACAAAAAAAAAAACAGTCTGTTTGTTAACCTGCACAAAGAAACATGGCTGACAAAAATGTTAAACTACTGGTACAGCACTGGGAAATGCATGGGTCCCCAAGAAGAAATCTGGTGGGCGAAGTAACGTTACTGATCAGTTCACTTTCTGTCTCAGACCTAGATGAGGAGGAGCCAAGTACAGTGATGAGGGAAACAGATTGCCTCACTCTTCCTGCGCTTACATTTTTACCACTGATTTAGGGGCGGTCATGGACCGATTAAATATTCTCGAGACGGATTTTTGCAATTACGACAATACCAGGTTGAATTGAGAGGATGGCATCAGAAATTTTGTGGACAGAAGGGTAGAGCAAATTGAATGGTGCATGCTAACCATGCTTAAAGGGTTTGAGGACCAATTAGTGGTATGCTTACAAAGATGGGATAGTAAATGACAAACAGAAATTGAGCAGATAAAGCACAGCAGCCTGATTTCCTATCCTCCGTTTATAAAGGAACAGGACATAGCTGGTGGTCAGTGGAAAAACACCACACACACAACTGGCCTGAGTTTCAGGATGCTTTTCAGGTTGCTTTCTATCCTCCTGACTACTGCACTGGAGTATAAGAAAAGCTAAAAGAAATGGTACAGTTACCGGATCAGTGTCTAAGGGATTTTGCCTACAACTACTGTGCTCTGTGTGTCTGTGTCTTCCAACATTACAGAGACCAAATTAGTGAGCAAGATCCTGTATAATTGCAACCCAGTGGAGCCATGTTACAACCAAAGTTTCCCCCTGGTCAATGGTAAAACATATGGGGCCCTGGGGAAGAGGCACGTCGTATACACATGGCTTGAGTTGATATGTACTCTGGAAACATACATCATGTTAGATGAAAACCTGGCCTTCCCCATAATATTTGGTTTGGACTTGTTAAATAAGACCACCACCCTCATTTTGCAGGTTAAACAAAAATGTAGAGAGAATTTTGATTACATATATACATCTTTTAGAGGATGGTTAAAGGAGCGAACATCTGCTAAATTGAGGGTGGATTATATACTCCGCTGATCCAGTGAGAGCGTTTCAGTTTTTGTTATTCTCGGGAGTGGTATACAACTAGGCAGTGATTGCTATTTTTTTTGTTTGTCAACATTTTTCCACCTGGTGGATTATGTTTTTTGTGACATTTTGGGAACCTATTAGTTCTTGGATGTAAAACTGTGGAACAAGCCGGAATTGGACTCGATATTCCCACTTATTGAAACGTGTAGGATACATCAAATATATGGACGAAGGAGGGTGATGCACATGCGCGTGTTTGCACATGTACGTTGAAGGAGAAACGCTGATAGTTGTTGTTGTTTATACTTATTTTATTATGCAATTCTGTTTTCCTCTGAACCTTATCTTTCGCTCATGATCTACTCCTTTTATGACCATTTTATGATAAGCTTTGCAGAAACCAAGCTGCAGCTCAGACACGCCCACTTGGTCATTAAGTACATCCTGGAGTTGTCCTGGAAGTGTCGGCAATCAGTTGAGACCAGTTCCGACCATCAATCACCTGCAACGAGAACTACAAAGGAGTAGCCATATGATAAGGATACATCTGTTCCGGGCAGACGACCTCCAGACTGGAAGGTCTCAACAGCAAGATGCGGATTCATCCTTTCCGGATAGATGGCCCCCAGACTGAAGGAGCCACGACTAGGACTATAAAAGACTTTTATTGTTGCAAATCCGTTGTTCTGTTTTCGGCGCTCATGTTGGAGAGACCTGTATTGGGTGCACGCATGAACTACAGATTACAGACCCAGATATATCTGTTTTATAAGTAAATAAATATTTGGCTTAAATTACAAGGATCCTGGTCTTCTCTTCCTCGATAATTGAACACGTAGTAGGGATAAATTAAAGAATGTAAGAAAATACCCTACAACGTGTTTGCACATGCATGTGTTTGTTCATCTTTGTGTGGGTTTGTGGGATATTTGGTTCTATCTGAGTTTTGTTCCTTTGTGTTTATTCTCTGACCCCAGTAACACGTTGGTCAGTTCCTGCCTCCTGAATGGTATCTCTCCACTGGACCTGGTCCTGGGTCTGGCCTGGTCAATGGATCAGTTCCTGCTCTGTCTGTGTGTTGGCCAGATTCTGCCCAATGGGTCAGAGTTTATCAACACAAACTACACTTTATACTTTAGAAATGTGAATACATACATATAGAAATTAGGTTGTGTATGGAATAATGGGGGAGGAGTGAACAGTTTCTTCGGAGACTAAAAACAGAGAGGGGAGGGAACATTAAAAAAAAAAAACCCAATAAAACCTTGCTCAAACCCATGCTCAGAGATCTGGACAGAGAGCTGCTGGAGCTGCAGCTGTCTCCTCATGGAGATCCAGGATGGAGATGATCTCTGTTTTCCACAACTGTTCAACAACTCCTGCAGGAAGCCGACATTTACCTGGACTGAAGCTGCTCTTCTTAAAGCTCTGATTTCTTTCATCTCTCTGAACACTGTGGTTCTCAACCTGCTCGTCATCATCTCAGTCTCCCACTTCAGGCAGAAATTATCTTTTATAGTGTAATCCAGAGTCTGATATTTAGAATTGTGAAGATTTATTTACATGATCTGATGGAAAAATGTTCTTTACTCTAGATATTTTGAAATGATTTATGAGTAACTGATGTTTTTCTGTGTCCTTCCAGGCAGCTCCACACACCCACTAACATCCTCCTCCTCTCTCTGGGAGTCTCTGATTTTCTCGTGGGTCTCCTGTTGATGCCTTTAGAAATCCATCGCAGCACATCCTGCTGGTTTCTTGGAGATAATATTTGTGTCCTGTATTTATATATTTTATGTCATGTTCCCACAGTTTCAATTGGAAACATTATTCTCATATCAGTTGACCGTTATGTGGCTATTTGCCATCCTCTGCCTTACTCCACCAGAATAACTTTGGCAAGAACAAAAACCTTGGTTTGTCTCTGTTGGCTCTGGTATGGTGTCTACAGCATTTTTTATGTGAAGGATGAGCTGATTCAACCAGGCAGAAGTAATTCATGCATTGGAGAATGTACAATTGTCATCAACTTTTTTGCAGGAACTGTTGATCTTTTTTTGACTTTTATCTTTCCAGTTACACTCATAATAGTTTTGTACATGAGAGTATTTGTGGTCGCTGTGTCTCAGGCTCGTGCAATGCGCTCTCACACTTTAGTAATCAAGCGCCGGCCTTCAGTGAACCTAAAAGAAAAGAGATCTGAGTTGAAAGCAGCCAGAAGTCTTGGGATTCTTGTATTTGTATATCTAATATGCTTCAGCCCATATTATGTTTACTCTCTTGTTTTTGTTAACTTGACCAGTACATCTTATGCATCTTTGATCTTTATTCTGTCTTATGTAAATTCCTGTCTAAATCCCATAATCTATGCTCTGTTTTACTCCTGGTTCAGAAAAGCTGTTAAACTCATTGTCGCTCTGCAGATTCTGCAGCCGGGCTCCTCTGAGACCAACGTGTTGTAGAGAGACAGTGGACTGATGGAGATGACACGTGTATGCAGAGACTTACAGTCGGTAAATTGATTAACCTGAAAGTTTGGGAAAAGTAAAAGCTCATTCTTCTCTTGATGTCTGGCTAAAAGCAACATTTTTATTCTTTTATATAAGGCTCTAATATTTATATTTGTTTAAATGACAGTGCTGTAAATAGCTTTGATGTAACCAACTTACTTTATCATCACATTTTTTATGTTGATACACACATACACATACATATATATTCAATAGAGTTTTATATATTATAATATACTGTATATATTTGAAAATCATCAGATATCAAAAACAGAAGCATAGAAGTATATTCAAACAAGAGTGAACATTTTTGCAGAAAGATCTCCACTGTTGATTCACCCGTCACTGACCTGTGGAGAGAAACTAAATCTTAATTTCATAGTAAATTGTAAAGAAAAAAAAGAAAATCAAAGAAGTCTTTTAATGACATAAATACTGATTTTTCTACTCTTTTTATTTCAGGTTATCACAAATACAATCCCAAATGATTCAGTCTAATTTAAAACAATTTTTCACTTTCTTCTCACAGGCTTCCATTGCAGCACCTAAACATTAAAAAAAAAAAAAAAAAATTCTGCCAAGGTGGGCTAAAATCACCCGGTGTGGAATGTGAAAAGACTAGAAAGAGAAAGAGAAAGAAAGAGAGAGACGAGACAGTGGTGGTGCAGTCTGGTGTCTATGTTTTAATGTGTGTCAAAAAAGAAGTTTGTAATATGTTGTTTAAGAGTAAAGGTGGACACAGGACAATAAGGTGTTATAAGCAAAAAGAGGACAGAGAAATGGGGGAGGAGCCTTCTATTCACTATTGCATACCTGAGTTTTTGGGGTGTAGGGGCAGTATTTAAAAAGTCATATATATAATAATATACATAGAAGTATTTAAGTACTCATGCATGTCCATATATATCTAGATAAGGAGTTATATATGTGCAGTTAACTAATACATATTCATATACATTGTAAGCAGAGAGAGCAACAAAATAGATAAATAAATAATATACAAACACACACACACACACACACACACACACACACACACACACACGGTCAAAGGTCAATGTGTGGACATCTAAGAATCTTGCTATTCATGAATGTAAGATACATATGCACAAGTACATAATTATAAATTCATACAAATATACACTGATACATTCATGTGCACATATGCTTATTTAGATACACACATATATGTATATATAATATACCTACACATATCTTTGGATAACTCCATATATATATATATATATATATATATATATATATATATATATATATATATATATATATATATATATATATATATATATATATATATATATATAAATAAACTCGTTCCTCACCCTCCGTGGGTGGTGTCCCTTCTGAGCTCGGGTCCTCTACCAGAGGCCAGGGAGCTTGAGGGTTCTGCGCAGTATCTTTGCTGTTCCTAACACTGCACTTTTCTGGACTGAGATGTCTGAGGTTGTTCCGGGGATCTGCTGCTCTGATCCACTCTTCCAGTTTGGGGGTTACTGCCCCGAGTGCTCCGATCACCACGGGCACTACTGTCACCTTCACCTTCCAGGCCTTCTCCAGCTCCTCTCTAAGCCCTTGGTATTTCTCAAGCTTCTCGTGTTCCTTTCGCTTGATGTTACCATCACTTGGTATTGCCACATCCACCACCACGGCTTTCCTCTGCCCTTTGTCTACCACCACGATGTCTGGTTGGTTTGCCATCACCATCCTGTCTGTCTGTATCTGGAAGTCCCACAGGAGCTTTGCTCTGTCATTTTCCACCACCTTGGGAGGTGTTTCCCATTTTGACCTTTTGGTTTCCAGCCCATACTCCACACAGATGTTTCTGTAGAGTATGCCCGCTACTTGGTTATGGCGTTCCATGTATGCTTTCCCTGCCAGCATCTTACACCCTGCAGTTATGTGCTGGATTGTTTCCGGTGCTTCTTTGCACAACCTACACCTTGGGTCTTGTCTGGTGTGGTATATCTGTGCCTCTATTGCTCTGGTGTTCAGAGCCTGCTCCTGTGCTAGCAGGATGAGTGCCTCTGTGCTGTCCTGTAGGCCAGCTCTCTCTAGCCATTGGTAGGACTTCTTGAGATCAGCCACTTCAGTTATGGTTTGATGGTACATCCCGTGTAGGGGCTTGTCCTCCCATGATGCTTCCTCCTCCAGCACCTCTTCACCTTGCCATTGTCTGGGGCATTCACTGAGTACGTCATCCGTTTGGGCCTTGTCCTTGATGCACTCATGGAGCTTGGCAGTTTCATCCCGGATAGTGGCTTTCACACTCACTAATCCTCGGCCTCCTTCCTTACGGCTTGCGTACAGTCTCAGTGTGCTGGATTTGGGGTGGAACCCACCATGCATGGTGAGGAGCTTCCTTGTCTTAACATCTGTGGTCTGTATCTCTTCCTTTGGCCACCTTATTATTCCTGCAGGGTATCTGATCACTGGTAGGGCGTAGCTGTTTATTGCCCGGGACTTGTTCTTGCCATTGAATATATATATATATATATAAATATATATATATATATATATATATATATATATATATATATATATATAAGTGTATGCATGTACGGATATATATATATATATATATATATATCCGTATATGCATACACTTTGCATATATATGTCACAATATCCATCCATTATCTATTCTCACTTACTCCGTCTCCAGGTGACGGGGGTCTGTCGAAGACTATCCCGACGCATGGTAGGCGGAAGGCAGCACCATGGCCATCACCAGTCCATGGCAGGGCCACATACAAAGACGGACAAACATGTGCACTCACATTCACACCAACGGCCACTGTGTGATGAAGCCAGAGTACCACCTAGCGAGCCCCAGGCAGCCACAGGGAGCCAGGCCACCACCCACGCTCCACCATCAGGAACCCCCCACAAAAGTGTACCAGAATCCCGAGGGGGCCGACACACGCCCCAGCCGCAGCCCAGTTCTCTGGAGTTGCCTCATGAGTCAGTTGAAACATACAGTTAAATCCTCATGTGTCTTTTTTCTCATAAAGGGGAGCTGACTCCATGATCACCTGCGGTCTGGGTGCAGCACAGGCCACACAGTCAGAGACGTGAAGATCCTTTGCAGTTTTGGCAATCCAGTCCAACCAGAGATTGGAATCACGATAGCCTGTGGCCTCTGGACAAAATCTAACGGTTTGAGGGTTGAATGATCCACACTGATCACAGGAGAACCTTGTGCAGGTGGAGACTCAGCGATTTTATTAGTTTCCACGGAAGTGGCGTTAAGAGAAGCCGGATTCTTTAGATTGATTTTAAGCAATCCCATACGATCTTTCCCAGTCAAGTCTACTCCAACTACCAGAGAGATGGTCCTTTTATTGGGCAGTCCAACCCTACTAGGGGACTTATTCCAATTTAAAGACAATGTGTCCCCACAATTGATTACTAAACACAAATCCAACATGAAGCTGGTGGTACATAATATGTAAGTTATCTCAATGTCTCCATTGTCCTTTACACATTTGTTTGCTAATGCCATTGATATGGATGTTTTTGATGCGTGGAGGTGTTTTTGCAGGGTGTTTGATCCAGTAACCTGCCTTCTCTAATCCTAATATGATGCTAACAATGATTATACTCACAAGGCATAAGCCACCTAACACCCGTACAATAGGCAAAATTGTAGAACTTCAAAGTGTGATACTTAGGATTACCCTTAGAATAAATTAGTAAACAGCATTACATGTAGTCAGAAGCAAAGCATTACAAATAACAAAATTTAATGTGACATTCTAGTTCTTCTTTCTTCTTTCTTCGGGTCACATAGTTAGACTACTATGTGACCCCGCTCGGACTAGGGTATTATTCTGCCCCTTTCTTGAGGTCTGAGCTCTGAGGGGATTCAGACAAGCCTGCCTAATTCTCTGTCCACCTGGACTCTTCGGTCAATGCACATGCATATTACTTGCATATAAAGTCCAAAATGGCCTAGCGTCGCGATATTTGCATGACCTGATAGTACCGTACGTTCCTAATAGAGTTCTCTGTTCTCAGGGTGCAGGTTTACTCGTAGTTCCTAGAGTATCCAAATGTAGATTTGGAGGACGGGCTTTCTGTTATTAGGCACCATCACTCTGGAACCAACTTCCAGTTTGGGTTAAGGAGGCTGATACCACCTCCCCCTTTAAAACCAAACTTAAAACGTTTCCGTTTAATAAAGCATTTAGTTAGTACTTTAGTGTGTTAGGGCCAGTAGTGTAAGCTACAGCTACGGAGCCAGACTAGAGCAGCTGGCCTTCAACACAGCTTCACCGTAGAGATGCTGCTGTAGACCTGCTGCAGGAGGACACCGACATGATCCACTGAGTGGTGCCCTTCACCTCCTCTGTTTCTCTTTGCCTTCCCTGTCTCTTCTTCACCTCAACCCTCAGTTATTAACAGTATGACATCAGCATAATTGTGGTCCATTGTTCTTGAAGTTTGTTGTGCTGGTCTGTCCCCTCTTTTTCTCTTCTGTGCATGTCCTGCAGACCAGATCCTCAGGAGCTGCATGCTGACCTGCAGTCCCACCTCTGACCATCCCAGTGTCTGCCTTCACCTGTCTGTATAGGCGTCTCTGTTGGATATCTGCTGACATCCTGACCCGCACTGCATTGCCACTGTTTGGTTTAAGGTTTTTGTTCCTACTAGGGGAGTTTTTTTAAATTCCACTGTCTATGTAATTATTGCTCGGGGCACATGTTCTGGGTCTCGGGTAAGCACCTGGAGACAACTTCTGTTGTAATAGATGCTACAGAAATAAAATTGAATTGAATTGAATTGAATTGAATTGAATTGAATTGAATTGAATTGAATTGAATTGAATTGAATTGAATTGAATTGAATTGAATTGAATTGAATTGAATTGAATTGAATTGAATTGAATTGAATTGAATGGCCATCTGGTGAAACTGTCTGCACACATTAATACATACTCATATCCTTTTACTGGAATAATCATGTCTGTGTAGTCAATTAATATTTCCTGTCCTGCTCCTGTCTGGATGGGAAAAATCCTATTTCTGTTTTTACAATGGGTCTTGGATTATACTGAGTACAGATCTTACAAATGTTCATACAATTCTTTGTGATATCCTTCAGGAAGTCCTATACATGTACATGTCCTATACCATGTGCTTGTTCCAGGGCCCCTTTTCCTATCCCTGGGGGGAGAACTATTCTCTCATCTGATCATCTCCACAATCCTTATCACTCAACAGTTCCTCTCTTCTTCCATACTGTCTTCTCATGGGGAGACGCCCCCTTTTGAGGTCCCCTAATCTGATCTAGGGTGACGTGGAATTGGATCTCCTCCACACTTGTCACCATCTGCATTCTATTTGGCAGCAGTAGTGCCTCTGCTAGCTCCCTCATTTTCTTCCCATGTTTTTTGGGCTTGTTTCCTGTGGTTAGAAATCAAATCCACCAGTGCTGTTTCTGCTGCATAAACATTCTCCTACCCTTGTGATTGCACACGCCAGATGACCTTACTGTGCGTTAATGCAAAGAACATTCGTGTGATGATACACAACATTGTGTATGTTAATCATTGATGAGAAGATATATAAATTAAGCTAATAATTTACCTCTAAGGCTCACTATTCCCTCTGCTTGTATGGATACCTTGATCTTCAGATCGTACTCTTCATGGTTGTCAATTACAAATACACAGTCGGCCAGCTTTGATATTTATTTAGTTAAAAAAAATATTTCTTTCAGACATAACAATGAGCCTTGTCATGTAATATAAACATCTATTTGGAGACTGCTGATTTTGATCACAACTGTAACTTTTTTCCACAGGCTAATGAAACATTAATTATGAAATAACATTATTCCTGCTCCTTTTTCCTCATTGAACTTCCACTTTATCATGGTGGAGGGCTTTGTGTGCACGAAGGATCCTAGGAGCCATGTTGTGATAGACATTATTCCTCTGTAGTTTCAAAAGAAACTACAGTTTATACTTTATATGAATACATACATAAAGAAATTAGGTTGTGTATGGAATAATGGGAGAGGAGTGAATAGTTTCTTCAGAGACTAAACACAGAGAGGGGAGGGAACGTAAAAAAAAAGAAGCAATAAAACAGCCATGCTCAGAGCTCTGCACAGAGAGCTGCTGGAGCTGCAGGTGTCTCCTCATGGAGATCCTGGATGGAGATGATCTCTGTTTTCCACAACTGTTCAACAACTCCTGCAGGAAGCCGACATTTACCTGGACTGAAGCTGCTCTTCTTAAAGTTCTGATGTCTTTCATCTCTCTGAATACTGTGGTTCTCAACCTGCTCGTCATCATCTCAGTCTCCCACTTCAGGCAGAAATTATCTTTTATAGTGTAATCCAGAGTCTGATATTTAGAATTGTGAAGATTTATTTATATGATCTGATGGAAAAATGTTCTTTATTATAGTTATTTAGAAATGATTAATGAGTAACTGATGTTTTTCTGTGTCCTTCCAGGCAGCTCCACACACCCACTAACATCCTCCTCCTCTCTCTGGCGGTCGCAGATTTTCTCGTGGGTCTCCTGTTGATGCCTTTAGAAATCCACCGGAGCACATCCTGCTGGTTTCTTGGAGATCATATTTGTGTCCTGTATTCATATATTTCATGTCATGTTCCGACAATTTCAATTGGAAACATTATTCTCATATCAGTTGACCGTTATGTGGCTATTTGTCATCCTCTGCATTACTCCACCAGAATAACTTTGACAAGAACAAAAACCTTGGTTTGTGTCTGTTGGCTCTGGTATGGTGTCTACAGCATTTGTTATGTGAGGGATGAGCTGATTGAACCAGGCAGAAGTAATTTATGCATTGGAGAATGTACACTTGCTATAAACTATGTTACAGGAACTGTGGATCTTTTTTTGACTTTTATCTTTCCAGTTACAGTTATTGTAGTTTTGTACATGAGAGTATTTGTGGTTGCTGTGTCTCAGGCTCGTGCAATGCGCTCTCACACTTTAGTTATCAACCGCCAGCATTCAGTGAACCTAAAAGAAAAGAGATCTGAGTTGAAAGCAGCCAGAAGTCTTGGGATTCTTGTATTTGTTTATCTAATATGCTTCAGCCCATATAACATTTGCTCTCTTGTTGTTGACTTTACCAATGCCTTTGCATCTTTTTTCTTTGTTGTTTTTTATTTTAACTCCTGTCTAAACCCCATAATCTATGTCCTGTTTTACTCCTGGTTCAGAAAAACTGTTAAACTCATTGTCACTCTGCAGATCCTGCAGCCGGGCTCCTCTGAGACCAACGTGTTGTAGAGAGACAGTGGACTGATGGAGATGACACATGTATGCAGAGACTTACAGTCGGTAAATTGATTAACCTGGAGGTTTGGGAAAAGTAAAAGCACATTCTTCTCTTGACGCCTGGCAGAAAGCTACATTTTAATTCTGTTATTTAAGGGTGTACTATTTATATTTGTTGAAATTACAGTGCTGTAAATGGCCTTGATGTAACCAACTTCCTTTATTTTACCTACTTTATCATCTTGTCTGTGTATACACGCACATACACATATATATGCAATAGAGAGAGATCTAGTTGTGGGCCAGCCTTGATATTTATTAAACAAATATTTCCTTCAGATATAACAATGAGCCTTTTCATATGATACAAAGTTTAGTTTTGCTTGAACATTGAACGAGCAAAGCTTAACACTATACATAATACATACGTTAACAAAGAACAAATGTAAATCCATCCATCCATTTTCCATACCCACTTATTCGTTTGCAGGGTCACAGGGGTCTGCCGGAGCCCATCCCCACTCATTACAGGCGAGGGGCAGGGGGCCACCTTGGTTAGGTTGCCAGTCCATGACAGGGTCAGATACAAAGACAAACAACCATGCACACTCCCGCTCACGCCTATGGTCGTAGATCAATTAACCTACCATGCATTTTTTTGGACTGTGGCAAGAAGCCGAAGTGCCCTGAGAGAACTTACGCAAGCACCGGGAGAACGCGCGAACCCCACTCAGAAAGATTCCGGCCTGGGACTCAAACAAGGAACCTCTTGGCTGTTAGACAGCAGTGCTGTACACTAAGTTTTAAACACATAAAATTAAAAAAATGTATCCCTCTTTCTCTTTCTGTAGTCTTCTGATTGTGTTGACATTTTAGCAAAAATGCTTAAATACTTTGTGAAGAATATGCCTATATGACGACATGAAATTCTTTTCTCCTTCTCTGTCACTTTATAACAGTGAGAAAGTGTTGACACAGGAACACAGGAACACAGGACAGGGCTTCTTAGATTCGTGTTTATGATCTGTGTTTAAGATGTAGAATTTCTGCTAACATAAACACTTTTTGTGTACCTCCTGTGACACCGAAACGTTTGACAAAAAACAAAATCCACATGTTACATTTATGACTAACAGAAAATACCTCTGCAGCATGTGCACATCTGGAAAAAACTTATCCTCTTCACCTCAGAAAGCAATTCACAATTCAGAAGATTGGTGGATTAAAACGATTGATGTTTTGACATGAGGAATTGCTACTAAGTTTTTTTTATGATCTGTTTATTGGGACCATGTGTTCGGAGACTCCTGAACACCCTCCCATCTGATTGGATTGGTGTTGGTACTCCCTTGTCACTAGTGACACCTGTTACTGTGGTTAATGCAAATATCTCAGACATCTACAGTTAGCGATCTAATGTACGAACCTGTACACAGATCCAGACAGTTCGTTTGACCTGTGCGCTGTTTCTCCTACTTACATTGATACAATAGGAGTACCCAGAGGGGTTCCTGTGGATGTAAATTGGGCGATTAGGTGGCCTCTGGTTTAAAATCAATTTAACAATCATTAAAGTGAATCAAAATGTTGACCCCAAAAATCATATTTATTTTAAAGTACAACACCTATAATATTACAAGCTGTTTTACATAAACAGTTGGCAGCTACTTGTCTTATGATTTATGAGAACCGTATGGCATTGGTGTTTTTGCTTGATGATAGCGATGAAGATTGTGCACACTTTGGACAGTAATGTTGTGTATTAATCCCCAATAATACGGCTCCGAATGGGTCCATAACAGGAACTTTGACAGGTCTTAGAACCCTCTCAGAAGAATTGGCAGCTAATTCTGGCCTCCATAATGTTCTCGAAGATTGGCTGTCTCGACATTTTGGTAGATGGAAAGGCATCATTTTATCAAATTTTTTTTTTGTACATGCATGCTTATATTTCCATACGTGGGCTGGAAAAAATGATAATATTGGTTTCATATTATTTTTTAGTTTTAGTATTAGTTTGGTATTGCAGAGTAGCGGTAGCGTAACATTATGATTAATTATCTGGATGGCCTGTGAGAAATGCGTGTGTATGTGTGTGTATTTGTGCGCATATATACAGTTTTGACTTTTCTATGAGATTGGCAGCTGCACTGGTCTCCATGGGCCCTCGACCAGGAATGTTACCCCTGGTATAGTAGTAACAATCACAGAGGACCACCAGATTCATCTCTTGGGCAAATACTCAGTTTGATTGTGCAATGCCATTGGTCTTCTGATCAGAGACAATAAGCATCCCACTAGTTTCACATCATTCTGTTGGCTGATGAGACGGGTTTCATTGGAAAGCAAGGTGGGCTCTCGCAAAGACATGATGTGACAAAGCCATCTTGCTTTGTCCACCAAGAGGAGATAGTCCAACCGCTTGCAAGTAATCCAGGAACGTGCATGAAAAGGATGAAACTTCTCCAGTAGTACTGTTGGTGATTTATTTTCTTACTTCAGTTTACAGAATCAATAAAATACTGTCCAAACAGGCCTCACATCAAGCATTTCACTCCTCTCTCCTCCTTCTCCTAACAGACTGGTTTCAGCCGCTTAAATAGACACACCCCAGGCTAATTGACAAATTGGGTCATACCATCGCCAGGGGTGTACGCCATTTCACACAATCTCAAGAAAAATAAACATATACAAAATGAAATGATTACTACATAAAATTACACAAGGGAATATTCAAAACTAAAGCCAAGCAACAGAAATACAAAGTAATGTACAATATGATTAGCAAATAAATATTTGCAAAAACACATCACCCCCGGTTGTCGATGATCTCCCGGCCCCGCCGCGGAGGGAGGGGGTGAAATTCACCCACTCACATATCCTTCCCCCTCAGAAGTCGGCTACTGGGTTCTGTTTCCCCCCAATATGTCGCACCGTAAAGCGGAAAGGTTGAAGTAGGGTAGCCAATGGTCCCAGTCCTTCCCATTGGCGGCCACAAACTTTTTTAGCATGCCTTTCAAGGTCTAGTTGTATCGCTCAACTAGACCGTCAGTCTGTGGATGGTAGGGGGTGGTCTGGATCCCTTTAATGCCTAGCAAACTGTATACTTGTTTCATGGTTTTTGACAGGAACGCCGTGCCTTGGTCAGTAACAATTTCTTTTGGAATGCCTACGCGGGAGAAAAGATGTAGCAGGGCCTGTGCTATTGGACGTGCTGTGATCTTGCGCATGGGGAAGGCTTCTGGATATCGGGTGGCATAATCACATAGAACGAGGATATATTTATATCCGGCCTGAGTCCTCTCAAGTGGTCCTACAATGTCCATAGCAATTCGGGAGAACGGTACTTCAATAATTGGTAGTGGCTGAAGGGGATATGGACTACTCTTCCGATTGCTGGTAACTTGACACTCGGGACACGCTTTACAGTACTCATGAACATCACTATAAAATCCTGGCCAATGAAACCGAGCTGCTATCCTTTCGAAAGTTTTCAGAACTCTTAGATGCCCTGCCCATGGGATACCATGTCCCATAGCCAACACCTGCTCCCTTAATGCTTTGGGAACTACTAGCTGTTCAGCTCTACCCTCTCCTGGTTGATGGTAAAGCAGCCCATCCTGTAAATGGTAGCCCTCCCCGGTAAGTGCAGGTGCTATCCCTGTGGGTTCTCCATTAATCTTAGTCAGTTTGTCATATAATTTGGTTAATGTGGGATCCCCTCGCTGCAACTTCTCAAAATTTTCCGGCAACTGTTCCCACCCATCCTCTGCCGTTAAAGCTGTTTGTTTCTTATCCTCTTCTGGGGTGCCTGTTTGCTTGCCTTGCCTTTTCTGCCTTTTTGTTTTCCGTGGCCTTAGTTGTCTAGGGGGAGTGATGGGGGTGTCTGCAAAAGGTAGCTCTCTGAGGGTGTCCTGGACAGCAGACTCACCTGCTGGAGCCTGTGCTTTACTCTGTGACTGGGTAACCACCATGCACTGTGGTTTATTGTCCTGCATCAGCTCTGGCAGCACTAGAATGTCATGGCCTATCACAACCGGATGACTAAGCCGTTCTACCACCCCAACCATCATCTGGTAAGTCTGATCCTTCACCTCCAAATACACCTCTGCAGTAGGGTATGAATGTTCATCCCCATTAACACACACCACCCTCATCAATCCGTTCGGCACCATATCTCGCTTCTCCACTAAGTGAGGTTGAACTAAGGTCTGAGTGCTCCCGGTATCCAGCAAAGCCATAACATCCCTCCCATTAATCTTAACCCTGATGGTTGGCAACGCGGCTTCACTACCCCTGTTGACCCCCTCCGCTAGCGGAGTACAACTCTGACTGGTGGTCTTTGGCTTCCTATTTGGACAGCCAGGCCTTATATGGCCCTCCTGACCACAGTGATAGCATACTACAGGGCCACTGAACCGCCTCTCTGGGGTATTTGTAACATTGGTTGGCGTAAAGGTTCGTTTGACAGGGACATTATTAAACTCGGTCTTTGGTCTACCACCCCGGTCAGAGTACTCACTTTGACCTCGGGAACCTGGTCTAATATATGGCTCCTGGCGAAAGTTCTTGTGGCCCCGCCGGGCTGCTACGAAGTTCTCCACGAGGATGGCTGCCTCCTGGCCAGAGCTGGGGTTGTGTTCTTTGACCCAGACTCTAATTTCGGGAGCAAGCTTACGAAAGAATTGCTCCAAAATCAGAATCTCTGTGATTTCTTCAACCGACTTAGTTGCCGGTCTAATCCACTTTTGCAATAAATCCTTGAGTCGAGTGTAAAATTCCCGGGGCGTTTCTCCTGGTATGACGTCCGGTTCGCGAAACCTCCTCCGGTACACCTCCTCATTGATCTCATACTTGTGTAGGATGGCCTCCTTCACAAGGTCATAGTCCATAGCATCACCACTGTCCATTGCGACGTAAGCGCTGCGAGCTTTCCCAGCCAGATACGGCACCAGAAAACTGCCCAGTCCTCCCGGTGCCAAAGATACGCCCCTGCCAACCTTTCAAATGTGGTGAGATACTGCTCAATGTCCTCTCCTTCCACCAATTTAGGGATGGCCTACCTGGACCAGGCTGCTGGGGTTGCCACCGGTGCTGCTGGAGTCCTCATCGGTGGTCGGGTACCGGTGGTTGGACTCAGCGGAGGTGATGGCAAGTCAGACTGCTGTCTTGCTTCACTTAGTCTCTCTGCGTCCAAGTCCTCCCGGAACTGATTCAGCTGGGTTTGAACACTTCTCCACCGCTGTTCCTGCTTATACGCCTCCCTCTCTTGGGCTTGCACAATCCCACTTCTGACACCAAATGTAACAAAGACATCTTGCTTTGTCCACCAAGAGGAGATAGTCCAACCGCTTGCAAGTAATCCAGGAACGTGCATGAAAAGGATGAAACTTCTCCAGTAGTTCTGTTGGTGATTTATTTTCTTACTTCAGTTTACAGAATCAATAAAATACTGTCCAAACAGGCCTCACATTAAGCATTTCACTCCTCTCTCTCTCTCCTCCTTCACCTAACAGACTGGTTTCAGCCGCTTAAATAGACACACCCCTATTTGTCACTTTTTAGTGTATGTATAAATGTAGTTCTTTTTAATTTACCTTCTAGTAGAATTGTTTTTTTTTTTTGTTTTGGATTCATATATTTACGAATAATTTCTTTATGGGTCATTTGGCTGATTTTCTTTTTACAGGATGTTTGCTGCCATATATCACTGATGGTTTTGTTTGTTATATAAGAAAACCTATATAAAAGGGGGATACATAACAACTTTTACTTATATACATCTCTGGAGACTTACACTGCTTAGTTGAAAACGTGAATTAATCATGTTTTGGATGGAAAGTGTTAACATTTCAACAAAGTTTAAATATCTTGTAAAGAAAATGCCTATATGAAGACATAAAATGCTTGCTTTTTCTTTTCTCCTTCTCTGACAATTTTTAACCGTAAGAAAACATAAACACAGGAACACGGGGCAGCAGGTTCCCGAGGCTGATATTTATGACCTGTCTTTAAGATGCAGAATTTCTCCAAACATAAGCACTTTCTTATTTACTATACCACCAAAAGGTTTGTTAAAGAACAGGATGAGAAATGATCAATCATACAGGGTACTTTGACTTTTGACCGTTGCTTGTGTCAAAATAAAAACCTCACAACTATTTTGTACCACAGTGGGAACAACAATATAGTGACAACACAGTGAGAAAGGAATGGCGTTTTATGAAGTGATGAAAGAGGCGGAGGAGGAGGCTCACTATCCTTCTGATTTTGATTTAAATAGTAACCTTTTTCCACAGGCTAGATGCCCAGCATCTCTTCTTGGATGTTCGTTAATCCTCAGGATCGAGGGAACGTCTTCTTTAGCTTCATCATGAAGACTCCTGTGTGATGTTTTGATCATCTTCATTAAGGAGAATAGTTGCTCACATAGATACGTGCTGTGGAACATAGACAGCATTTGAACATTTTGGGTACAAAGCTGAGGAATTGTGTCAGGGATGAAACATAGAAACATGAAAGTGTGCAACTGGTTAAAGTTGTAAAGAGCTGACGAGTCTGAGTGAACCCCTGGTGTTTGTTTCTGAAATGACATTTTAGATGTTTGTGGCCCCTGTCAGGGTCCTTCATGTTTTAGATGTTTCATGTTTGAACACATTTGAGTCATCATCAGCTTGTCATCAAGGTCTACATAAGTCTGATAATGACACAGTCATTTGTATCACAGTGTGTTGAAGAGGAGAAACTTCTAAAACATGCAGGACAGTGGGCCCTGAAGACCAGGGTTGAAGACCCCCAGGTTAGGCAATTTGGACGAATCCGGTGTTGAAAAATAATATATTTAAAATTTTATGGGGTTAAACGACAAAAGTCATAACAGAAACCTACATAAAAAGATATATTTAGCTAAATACTTTACACTTAATATATGTCTCACAATTTATTTTTTGATGGCACTATTACACTGCAGATGGAAATGAAGAAAATTCCTATTTGTCAAATGTAAACTGAAGTAGGACTTAGCAAAAAGCTATTTTTTAACACAATGTACCATTTTTATGATATAAAACATTTTCATGAGATCGCAAAATTTGTTTATTACTGTTTTAACTTCCCTGAAATAACTTCTCCAATTTCTCTTACAATGACTACTGTCATATCAGTTTTCCCATTATTATTGTAATATCTACATTTCAGACAAATATGAGTTTATCAACAGAAACTTAAGTTAAATACTTTAGAAATGCACATTGAATTACATATAGAAATTAGATTGATTATGGAATAATGTGGGAGGAGTGAAAAGTTTTCTTTAGAGACTAAACACAAAGAGGGGAGGGAACATTAAAAAAAAAAAAAACAATAAAACAGCCATGCTCAGAGATCTGGACAGAGAGCTGCTGGAGCTGCAGCTGTCTCCTCATGGAGATCCTGGATGGAGATGATCTCTGTTTTCCACAACTGTTCAACAACTCCTGCAGGAAGCCGACATTTACCTGGACTGAAGCTGCTCTTCTTAAAGCTCTGATGTCGTTCATCTCTCTGAACACTGTGGTTCTCAACCTGCTCGTCATCATCTCAGTCTCCCACTTCAGGCAGAAATGATCTTTTATACTGTAATCCAGAGTCTGATGTTTAGAATTGTGAAGATTTATTTACATGGTCTGGGGGTAAAATGTTCTTTACTCTAGATATTTTGAAATGATTTATGAGTAACTGATGTTTTTCTGTGTCCTTCCAGGCAGCTCCACACACCCACTAACATCCTCCTCCTCTCTCTGGGGGTCTCTGATTTTCTCGTGGGTCTCCTGTTGATGCCTTTAGAAATCCACCGGAGCACATCCTGCTGGTTCCTTGGAGATCATATTTGTGCCCTGTATTTATATATTTCATGGCACATTCCCACAGTTTCAATTGGAAACATTATTCTCATATCAGTTGACCGTTATGTGGCTATTTGTCATCCTCTGCATTACTCCACCAGAATAACTTTGACAAGAACAAAAACCTTGGTTTGCGTCTGTTGGCTCTGGTATGGTGTCTACAGCATTTTTTATGTGAAGGATGAGCTGATTCAACCAGGCAGAAGTAATTCATGCATTGGAGAATGTACACTTACCATAAACGTTTTTTTAGGAACTGTGGATCTCATTATGACTTTTATATTTCCAGTTACAGTCATTGTAGTTTTGTACATGAGAGTATTTGTGGTTGCTGTGTCTCAGGCTCGTGCAATGCGCTCTCATATTTTAGTTATCACCTTCCAGCATTCAGTGAACCTAAAAGAAAGGAGATCTGAGTTGAAAGCAGCCAGAACTCTTGGTGTTCTTGTATTTGTATATCTAATATGCTTCAGCCCATATTACATTTGCTCTCTTGTTGTTAACGTTACCAATGCCTTTGCATCGTTTTTCTTTGTTCTGTTCTTTTTAAATTCCTGTCTAAACCCCATAATCTATGCTCTGTTCTACTCCTGGTTCAGAAAATCTGTTAAACTGATTGTCACTCTGCAGATCCTGCAGCCGGGCTCCTCTGAGACCAACGTGTTGTAGAGAGACAGTGGACTGATGGAGATGACACATGTATGCAGAGACTTACAGTCGGTAAATTGATTAACCTGGAGGTTTGGGAAAAGTAAAAGCACATTTTTCTCTTGATGTCTGGCTAAAAGCAACATTTTTATTCTGTTATATAAGGCTCTAATATTTATATTTGTTTTAATGACAGTGCTGTAAATAGCTTTGATGTAACTAACTTACTTCACCGTTTTGTCGTCAGATGCGTCACCTACAGTTGTGTTGTGTTTAAATACATAACACACATACACATATATGCGACAGAGAGAACTATATATTATAATATACTGTATATAATTTAGATATAATTAGATATCAAAAATAGAAAATATATAAATTGATCATGACCCTTTATTGAAATTAGAGCTACAGTTTCAGCAGTGTAATATTCACTGTAAATTGTAAAAATAAATAAATTGTAAAATAAATAAACAAATAAAATAAGCAGAAAAAAAAGTCTTTCAACCACATAAAGACTTTTATTTGCACCGTTGTGATTTCAGGATATCACAATACAATCTTAATGTATTCAGTCCAATTTTGTAAATGTGAATGAAACATTAACTAGTTTTAGTTTTATTGGTTTTGAATATTTACTCTTTTATCGTTAGTCTGCTCTAACGTTTTATGACCTTTTTTCTGCTCAAGTGTTTTCAGGTTCTTCTCACAGGCTCCCATAGCAGCACCTAAACATGCTGTCTCTTTTCTCTGTGTTGTCTCTCTATAATGTTGAGCCGGTGTCTCGACAATCTGCTTGTTGTGAACTTTGTTTCATGGACAGAAATGACAATAAACTGTTTAAAGGGTGTCGTGTTTTTATCCTTCATTCAACAACATTTATTGTTTCAAGAGGACATTTTTTTCCAAAGCTTGGTGTCAGAAGTGGGACGTCCACCTGATCACAGAGGACAGGAGGACAGGACGCTCTCCACCCCTTTCTGGCCCCACTTAGGTTACATTCACACCATCTGGGTTGTTCTCTTGACTCAAATCTAATATTTTTATACACATCTGATTATCTTTTTTATTGTGTTAAGATTTCAAATGCCATGAAATACAATTTTTTTGCATCACCTCGAGTCACATCTATACGTATAAATCAGATACGTATCTGATGTTTTCTTCAACAATTCCAGCAACATTTTCAGTTTCAATTGGAGACATTTGGTAACAATGCTGAGGGCTTTGCGAGTCAGACGGCTGCTGTAAATGTCCTGAAGTGAGGGGAGAGAGACACCAACGATCTTCTCAGCTGCTCTCACGACACGTTGGAGAGACCTGCGGCAGGTTGCGGTGCAGGATCCGTACCACACGGTGATGCAGCTGGTCAGGATGCTCTCCATGGTGCCTCTGTAAAAGGTGTACCTGATTGGGGCCGGGGCTCTGGCTCTTCGCAGTTTGCGGAGGAAGTAGAGACGCTGCTGTTCCTTCTTGGCGAGTGATGTGGTGTTAACAGTCCAGGAGATGTCCTCTGAGATGTGGACACCCAGGAACTTGGTGCTGCTCACCATCTCCACAGCAGCATCGTTGATGTTCAGAGGAGCATGCTGGGTTTGTTGTCTCCTGAAGTGGGATTCCTGACACAGCTGATGGGTACAAGCTTTTTTTTTTTAAACTCCTATCTAAACCCCATAATCCATGCCCTGTTCTACTCCTGGTTCAGAAAAGCTGTTAAACTCAATGTCACTCTGAAAGCAACATTTTAATTGTGTTATTTAAGGTTCTGTTATTTACATTTGTTTAAATGAAAGTGCTGTAAATAGCCTTGATGTAACCAACTTACTTCATTTCACTTACTTTATCATGTTATCTGCGTATGTACACATATACATACATATATGTGCAATATAGGGTGAACTATATATTATAATATACATTATAAAATTTGAATATCTTTTTTTTTTTTTTTTTTTTTTTCCCCTTGTTTGCACATATATTATTTGTTGATTCCAAATTGGTAAGACCCAAATAAATATATATATGCATTTTAATCTGTAATCAAGGTTTTTTTTTTTTGTTTTTTTTTTGTGTGTGTGCAGTGTGTGTGCAAATGTGTACCCTTCACCGGCCCTAATGACAGTCTAATTATTTCTTTTATTAATCCCTAAGTAGAGCGAAGTACAAAAAAAAAAAAGAAAAAAAAGAGAAAAAATAAAATAAAAAAAAAAAAGTAAAAATAAATAAATAAGTAACTAAATTCTGCCAGAGAGGGCCAAACTCACCGGGTGTGGTATGTGATCAGATCAGAAAAGGAAATAGAAAGAGAGAGATGAGACAGTGAGACACTTTACCCACATTTCCTAGGAGGGCGCTCTAGGCTGGGTGGGTAACGCATTGCGTCACTTCCTGTTTGTTGTTCGCGGTCTGTGTCTGTCTGCACGGCGTTACGGGCTCTGATTCTTCGAATCCTTATACTCTGATTTTAGTTTGTTTTGATAATAAAACACTACATCTTTTAAACTTCTCTTTGAATCGAGCACTTGTACCTTTTCTCTTATTTAACCTTTTATTTCCACCAGTCACCGGTACATGTACCGTCTCCTGTCCTCTCAGCATGGCCTCCTCTCCCACCGTTTCTCCTTCTTACTGCTCAGTGTGTGAAATGTTTAGTTATTCCTCTGCCTCCTTTAGTGAAGACGGTAAGTGTATAAAATGTAGTTTGTTTATAGCTTTGGAGGGGAGGCTCAGTGAGTTAGAGGTCCGGTTCCGCCAAATAGACCATAGTCCGGTTGACTTGGTAGCTCGTCAGGCTGAAGTAGCGGCGGACCGGCCAGGTGTAGCTGCTGGTAGCCGCCCCCCTGCAGCCCCCGAGCAGCCGGGCAGTCAGGGCGGCTGGGTGACGGTTCGGAGGAAGCGTAGTCCCAAAAGGCGCACGGAACACCACCATTCGCTTCACGTGTCTAATCGTTTTTCCCCACTCAGCGACACACCCGCTGAGAAACCGACCTTGGTGATTGGCGACTTTATTTTGAGGCATGTGAGGCCGACTCCAGCGACCATAGTTAGGTGCATCCCGGGGGCCAGAGCGGGCGACGTCGAAGCAAATTTGAAGCTGCTGGCAAAGGGTAATCGTAAATACAGTAAAGTTATCATCCATGTCGGCGCTAATGACACCTGGCTACGCCAGTCGGAGGTCACTAAAATCAATATTGTCTCAGTGTGTAACTACGCCAAAACCATGTCGGACTCTGTAGTTTTCTCTGGTCCCCTCCCCAAACTGACCGGTGATGACATGTTTAGCCGCATGTTGTCGCTCCGTCGCTGGTTGTCTCGGTGGTGTTCAGAAAACGACGTGGCCTTTATTGACAATTGGAAGACGTTTTGGGGAAAGCCTGGTCTGCTTAGAAGAGACGGCATTCATCCCACCCGGGATGGTGCAGCTCTTATCTCTAGAAATCTGGCTGATATTATTAGATCCTCCCCCTGACAATCCAGGGTCCAGGCCGGGCTGCAGAGCTGCAGTCTTACATGCTTCTCTGCTGCTTCTCGAGGACTATCGCCTGCCAATAAAAAGGTAGAAGTAAATGATGTAATTGGAGATTCTAACGAGGTGCCAAGTAAAATAGATTTAGTATCGATTCCCCGTCCTCCAAATCTTCACCAAGCGCGACGTAATAGAGGCGTTAACCAAAATAACCTCGTAAAAATAAAAACAAATACGCATTTAGTGCGAACTAAAGACCAAACAATTAGATGCGGATTACTAAATATACGATCTTTAAGCTCCAAGTCTCTATTAGTAAACGATCTAATTACTGAGACCCGGAGTGACATTTTCTGCCTAACAGAAACGTGGCTCCAAGAGGAAGAGTTTGTTAGTTTAAATGAATCGACGCCGTCCAGTTACGTTAATTATCATATTCCTCGAATCACAGGTCGAGGTGGAGGAGTAGCGGCGATCTACGACTCCAGTCTTACAATAAAATCCAAACCTAAATGCGATTATAATACATTTGAAAGCCTCACGCTTAGCTTAAAACTGCCGAGCTGGAAATCCAGAAGCCAGTCTTGTTGGTGGTAGTTTACCGGCCTCCTGCTGGAGCTTATCTGGAGTTTCTGTCTGAGTTCTCAGATTTCTTATCTAGTTTATTGATCAGTACAGATAAAGTCATCATAGTGGGCGACTTTAACATTCATATAGATGTTGACAACGACAGTCTTAAGTTGGCTTTTGATTCTCTTCTAAAATCGATGGGGAGTTTACAAAAAGTTAACGAACCGACGCATTGTCTTAATCATACTCTTGATCTGGTCCTCGTCTACAGTGTAGAACTTGATAATCTGTTAGTGTCACATGTAAACTCCCTCCTATCCGACCACTATTTAATAACATTTGAATTCAACATTGTCAACGTTACGCATAATAGGAGGAATTACTTTAGCAGGTGTCTATCCGATAAAGTTATCACTAAATTTAGGGAGGCCATTGCTCTTCATCTTCTTACAGTGGGACATAGTGAAGCAGTTGAGGGCTGTGACCTCGGTTCTACCTCTGCAGATGTTGATTTCCTTGTTGGTAGCACTGCAGATGTGTTGCACACAGCTTTAGATATAGTTGCTCCTTTGAGAAAGAGGGTCTCTATCCATAGGAGCTTAACTCCCTGGTTTAACTCACATATTCGTATGTTAAAACAGAAAGTGCGTAAAATGGAAAGAAAGTGGTACTCTAGTAGGTCTGTAGATATTTATTATGCATGGAAAGATAGTCTAATAGTGTATAAAAAAGCGCTTCGCAAAGCTAGAACAGCCTATTATTCAGTGTTAATAGAGGATAATAAAAATAACCCACGTTTTCTGTTTAGCACTGTAGCCAGGCTGACAAAGAGCCACAACTCTGTTGAGCCGTGCATCCCTGCAGCTCTCAGTAGTGAAGACTTAATGAGCTTCTTTAGCAATAAAATTGTCAGAATTAGAGAGGAAATCGGCCAGGCCCTCCTGGCAGTGGCTGTGGGAATTTCTTCAACCTCGGCGACTCCCTTATGCTCCGACCTGACTCTAGACTGTTTTGTTCCTGTTGACCTCTCTGAGCTGACCTCAGTCGTCAATGGATCTAAATCATCCACGTGTCTGTTAGACCCAATCCCTACTCGACTACTCAAAAATGTTTTCTCTTTTATTGGACCGACAATACTGAAACAGATCAACTTGTCCCTAGTCTTAGGATATGTACCACAGGCTTTTAAAGTTGCAGTAATCAAACCATTACTTAAAAAACCCTCTCTTGACCCAGACATTTTAGCTAACTATAGACCAATTTCCAACCTTCCATTTATCTCTAAAATTCTGGAAAGGGTAGTTGCAAGCCAGCTGTGTGAGCATTTGTATAGAAATGATCTATTTGAAATTTTTCAGTCAGGGTTCAGAATGCATCATAGCACAGAAACAGCACTGGTTCGAGTCTCGAATGACCTTCTTATGGCCTCAGATAATGGGTTAGTGTCCATACTGGTTCTGCTGGACCTCAGCGCTGCTTTTGATACTATAGATCACAGCATTTTACTGCAGAGGCTAGAGTATGTTGTTGGGATTAAAGGGACAGCTCTAGATTGGTTTAAATCATATCTGTCTGATAGATTCCAGTTTGTTCATGTTCATGAGGTTTCTTCCGTACAGACGAGGGTCTGCTATGGTGTCCCGCAGGGTTCAGTGCTAGGGCCAATCCTGTTCAGTTTATACATGCAGCCCTTGGGAAGTATTATCCGGAACCACGGCATTAATTTTCATTGTTATGCTGATGATACGCAGCTGTATCTGTCTATGAAGCCAGATGAAACAGAACCATTAGACAAACTTCAGATGTGTATTAAGGACATCAAGGACTGGATGTCCAGAAATTTTTTGCTACTAAATTCTGATAAAACAGAAGTTGTTGTTTGTGGTCCCAAACAGCTTAGGAAGGGATTAGATGGTCTTGCGATGGCCTCCAGTAAAACTGTGCGAAACCTTGGCGTTATATTCGATCAGGATTTGTCATTTAAACAGCATATTAATCAGGTTTGTAAAACTGCGTTTTTCCACCTCCGTAATATCGCAAAGATTAGGAGCATCCTCTCGCAGAGTGATGCCGAAAAACTAATTCATGCGTTCGTATCTTCTAGACTAGATTACTGTAACGTGTTGTTGGCTGGATGTCCAAGTAATTCTCTTAACAGCCTCCAGCTGATCCAAAATGCAGCAGTGCGAGTGCTGACAGGAATCAACAAGAGAGACCACGTCTCTCCAGTTTTAGCTTCCCTCCATTGGCTCCCTGTAAAATTTAGAATCCAATTCAAAATTTTATTACTGGCATATATAGTCCAAAATGGCCTAGTGCCGCGATATTTGCAAGACCTGATAGTACCGTACGTTCCTAATAGAGCTCTCCGTTCTCAGGGTGCAGGTTTACTCGTAGTTCCTAGAGTATCGAAATGTAGATTTGGAGGACGGGCTTTCTGTTATCAGGCACCATCACTCTGGAACCAACTTCCAGTTTGGGTTAAGGAGGCTGATACCACCTCCACCTTTAAAACTAAACTTAAAACATTTCTGTTTAATAAAGCATATAGTTAGTGTACATTTAGTACCTTAATGTGTCAGGCCCAGTAGTCAAAGCTGCAGCTACAGGACCAGATTAGAGCAGCTCATTTTAAACATAGCTTCGGTGTAGATATGCTGTTATAGGCCTATGCTGCAGGGGGGCACCAACATGATCCACTGAGTGGTGCCTTTCACCTTCTCTGTTTCTCTTTGCCTTCTATGTCTCTTCTTCACCTAAACCCTCATTTATTAACAATATCCCATAAACTTAATTGTGGTCCATTGTTCTGGTAGTTTTTTGTGCTTGTCTGGCCCTTCTTTTCCTCTTCTTTGCATGTCCTGCGGACCAGAGCCTCAGGAGCTGCTTGCCGACCTGCAGTTCCACCTCTGACCATCCCAGTGTCTGTCTTCACCTGTCTGTATGGATGTCTGTTGGATACTTGCTGACATCCCGACCTGCAGTCCTCATCCCCTTGTATCACCGTCTATCCATATATCACCCATATTCACAGAAGTCTAATTGGACTACCAAGGACAGTTACTAATGTATCCTATCTTGTACCTTTGATGGTGTCTCTATGTCTCTATTCTTTCTTATTTCTTGCTCTACCCGACTGGCCTTCGGCAGGAGGGTCCCCCCTCATGAGCCAGGTCCTGCTCAAGGTTTCTTCCCTCTTAAAGGGGAGTTTTTCCTTGTCACTGTTTGGCTTAAGGTTTTTCTTCCACTAGGGGAGTTTTTACCTGC